>MUZH01003577.1:0-16625 GCA_003012965.1 Juglanconis oblonga
GGCCCCCCCGGAGGCCGTGAAGCCTCCCAACCGCCACCGTCTCGCAGGATGGCCAGCCTCGTGTCATCTCGTGGGAACCATTTCGCAGAGCGTGTCCAGTCAGCAGGAGGTCAAGACTGAGGAAACGGAAGAAAGGTGCCGGTGCCCGGTGGTGCCCGGTGGTGCCCGGGAAGAAATGGGGGCTCACCATGAACTTGGCTGTCAAAGCTGAATATCAATAGCACGGGCCAGACACAACATCAAAAAGGTAATCAAGGAATCTAGTCCATCTGCGCGCCCACCAACAACACCGTGATGCAAACAGATGCAGTGTGTGTATGACTACTCTACCGACCGCAAGTCATGTGGAATTTTGGTCATCAAGATAAGGGTGACCACCACACTTGTCACCACACACGGCTCGACGTCCCGCCAAGTAAGATCGTGGAGCTGCAGGAGTCTCTCATAGATAGTAGGTAGCCCTACCAAGTACATAATCAGTTACCTGCGCCGTGTCTCCATCGGCGCATGTTCCCGGATCACAGGAGTTCGTCCACCCGGAGTGTTTGGAATGCGTAAGTGATTGGCCAGCCTTGGAGT
Source organism: Juglanconis oblonga (assembly GCA_003012965.1). Lineage (NCBI taxonomy): Eukaryota > Fungi > Ascomycota > Sordariomycetes > Diaporthales > Juglanconidaceae > Juglanconis > Juglanconis oblonga. Next base: position 580 of record MUZH01003577.1, read on the forward strand.
TGTGATCGAGGTTGTGCGGGTCCTCGGCTTTCCCTAGTCTACACTCGCTTTGCTCAACTAGGGACCCTGGTTGAAATAGAGTTTAGTGAGGATGGGGCAAGTCGTGTACAGTGGTAATGACATCGGACGATGCTCTTGACCGTAACCGTATTGGGACGAACGGGAAACTTTCGTTCCAAGGAGGCTCCAGTAAAGGAGCCCGACATTTCATGACATTTGGGAAACACTGAGCTTCGACAAAAGATGCAGTAGGTCACGGGAAGCAACAAAGAAAGAATCTCTTCGAATCTCTTCAGGGCTCAAATCCCATTCGTTTTGTAGGTTCCAAATTGGTAGTTTTCTTCCTGCTAAACAAAGACGTGGAGTACCCATGTCTATTGACATTGGCATCTATCAAGTTTTTCGTTGTTGTTTATTCAAAACTGATCAACTCATGCCACACTCCCACAAAACTTGTTCACGATGACACGTTCTACAGCACCAAACATGAGGACCCGATTCGAGATACTAGTGCATCAGAAGTCATCCATGATTGACCCTCTCAGTGTCGTAGCAGCCTCAAGATACATACCTACTTCCAACCCCGAAGCAAGGGTCATATCCGTGTCTAGTACTCCCTCATAAACAGTATGGGGCAAGGAAAGAGAAAAACCACCAGCAGATACATTGAAGGGATCGTAGCGGGGAGAATTCACCGGAGTGGACCAACAAGTCCATGTACCTCCTTGTTCCAGTACATCTGCCATTGGATTGCTCACAACGCACCCCGCAATGTTCGGATCTCTTGCAGAGCCTCACTCTTCTCAAACCGATTTAGAGTTCAGGTCAAGTGGGATCAATCAAGCTCGGTAGCTTTGCATGAACCCGAACCGAAGAGAATGTATACATAGTGGTAAATTGCAGGCCGACATCGAGTCAAGACCCATTTCCACTCACTCTGGCACAAGCCAAACACCTTCATCATTGTGTTTGCCCCTTTTAGTTGGTGTTGAATAAGAAAATCTATTAAATAGATGGGCTGCAGACGAGCAAGATTCGAGCGAGTCGTGAAAAGCACACGGCAGGCGCTTGTTTTCCCACTTCCATTCGTTCAACCCGTTCCTTAGCACCACCACGTTCATTCCAATGCAGGTCATCACGCTCCTTCTCGCAGGCCTCGCCGGCATCTCGGCGTCCGAAGCCGCCGTGCTCTGGGATGGCCGGTTCAACGACCTCACTTCAGCAGCCGACATAGGCAAGTGGTCTTGGGCGTCGCAGGTCGGGCCCTACCAATACTACATCCACGGCAACGGCACCATCAACCAGTACCTCGAGCTCTGCGACGACTACAAGAACCCGGCCGACACGACATCGAAGCAGGGCGCCAAGTTTACCCTCGATGCCACGTCGTACTGGAACGGGCAGGACATGCGGCGCACAGAGCTGATCCCGCAGACTACGGCCCCGATCAACGAAAGCAAGGTACGAGGTCCTCCTTGCCGTGGTTGATCGTGTTTTCTTTCCTTTTCCCTTGCTTCGCTTTTTTCCACTTTTGTTCTGGAGAAGGGCGGGGGGGGTGGTTTCGGACAAAGATGGTATAGCACACGGATGCTGACGAGCCATAAGGTATTCTACCACTTCTCCATGATGAGGAAGGCGACGAACTCGCCGAGTGATTTCAGGCTGCACAAGATGTGCTTTTTCGAGAACGGCTTTTCGGAGATGAACAGCGGCTGGATCGATGGCGACAACGGCACCAGCAATGCGAACCTTCAATGGATGAAGGATCACGAGAGCTACTGGCAGACAGAGTGGCTGCCGGACGTATGGCACAACATTGCCTACGAGGTGGTGAGTCGTCTCGATTTTTCCCAGCTTGGAGTATGGGCGTCGAAAGCGACATCGTGCACCCGTGGCTGACCATGAGGTATCTCTTCTGCATAGGACTTCTCTGCTGGTGAGGTTGGGTTCTGGCACTCGACAGGCGGAGACGACTTGACGCAGGCTGTGGCTCCTGTTTCGTCCAACCTAACGTACTCCATGGGCGCCGACTGGCACTTGGGTGCCCTCGAGCTTTTCCGAGAAGGATATCCGGATGCTGTGGAGGACTTTTACTTTTCCGGAGTCTATGTTGAGTCGGTTAACCTGACCACTGCGATCAGCGGGCCGGCCTAGTGTGACAGAATCTGCTGGGAAAGCCAATCCTTTTATCATTCATTAGCTCCATTGTCGTCTGAATGAAAACAAAGTTGGATTCCTTTTCAGACTGTTAGACGGAACTACTTTCCCACACCACAAGATACCTCCTCTATGTAGTCGTCCAAATCGTCTCTGGCTGAAGTAGCAGGCTGTAGATGAGATGCATCTACCTGAAGCATCCGCCAGTGATACTTCTGTAATCCAAAACATACCGGTATTCTGGATTCTGGAGAAATGCACCCTTGGTCTCGACCACCTTGTGTGTAAGTGTTTTGGGCAAGCCGATAATCGGCTTGGAGAACTCTCGGACGGCGAATGCGGAGTGCCGCACAGCGGCAGGCGAATCGACAGGACGCGTGTAACTACAACCATAAATCCCAGTCAGCATCGCCTGCAAGCCGAGAGATCGAAGCAGGGCGTGTATACAAGGTCCAACCATTTTGGTTGGTCATCACAACCGCCTCGTCTCAAGACGAGACGTGTCCTGATACCACTCCCCAACAGCTGCCAGCGTCTATCGTCGGTGGACTTTTCTCTCGGATCGGCCACCTACACTTTTCCCTGGTCTCACGCCACGCCCACAAAGCACTCGCTCACCATGGCCGCGTCGAACACCGTCATCCTCGGCGCCGGGATCATCGGCCTCTCCACAGCCTACTACCTCGCGAAACACCAAGCGCCAAGCACGATCCATCTCGTCGAGCCCTCGCCCGAGCTCTTCGCCTCCGCCTCGGGCTACGCCGCCGGCTTCCTGGCGCGCGACTGGTTCGGCCCGGGGGCGTCCTCGCTCGGCGAGCTGAGCTTCGACGAGCACAAGCGTCTCGCCGACGCGCACGACGGCGCGTCCAGGTGGGGGTACCGGCGGAGCACGGCCGTGAGCTACACCGCCGCCGCCGCCGCGTCGGGGACGGGCACGGGGGACAAGGGGCCCGCCGCCTCGCGGCCCCGCGCGCAAGACTGGGTGAGGACGGGGGCGAGCCGGACGTCGTTCGTGTCGTCCGGGTCGTCGCGGGGCGGCGAGATGGCGCCGCCGTGGTTGCGGAGGACGCCGGGGGATTCGGTCAGAGTCATCGGGGACGAGGGCACCACCGCGCAGCTCGACCCGCTGCGCCTCTGTCGGTTCCTGCTGGACGAGTGTCTGCTGCAGGGCGTGCATCTGCACCATCCCGCGAAAGCCCTGGCGGTGATGGCGGACACGCGCAGTGAGCTGTCGAGCGTCACGATAGCAGACACGACCTCGTCCACCGAGACGGACGTACCGTGCACGAGGCTCGTCATCGCGGCGGGCGCATGGTCGGCCCAGGTCTTTGCGGAGCTCTTCCCGAAGTCGAGCAGCAAGTTTCCCATACAGAGCCTCGCGGGTCACTCGCTGGTGGTCAAGTCGCCGCGGTGGACCGAGAAGATGGACGAGTGCCATGCGGTGTTCACCACGAGCAAGGCTGGCTATTCGCCCGAGGTCTTCTCACGGGTTGGAGGCGAGATCTGGATTGGAGGGCTCAATTCCTCGACAATACCTTTGCCTCTGCGGGCCACAGATGCCGAGATCTTGGCCGATGCCATTGCTCAGATCAAAGAGGAGGCGGATCTATTTCTCGACTTGGGGGAGGCTACAGGCGCGGACGATCTGGAGATTGTCCGGGAGGGTCTGTGTTTCCGCCCGGTCACGCCATATGGCACGCCAATCATCTCTAGAGTGGCAGATTTACACCTTGGCGGCGACATAACGACAAGGCCTGATGCAGATGGCGGTGTGTTCCTTGTAGCTGGTCACGGGCCCTGGGGTATCTCGCTGAGCTTGGGCACCGGCAAGGTACTGACAGAAATGATGCAAGGGAGGAGGCTGAGCGCTGATGTGAGGTCCTTGGTAATGTGGTAATGTAATGGTGTAATGATATTGGCTGGTAGAGGTCAAATCCTCGTGGGAGATGGCAGAATGGAAGAGTACCTGATGATCTGGCACCGGCTTGGAGGAGAATTTGGAAGGGGAGATTTGCGAAGTTTGTTTCTAGTCTACACATAATTACAAACGAGCAAACGTGCCTCTCTCTCTCCAAAGCAGAGTAAGACTTTACTTCAGCTAACATACAACCGGCGCACGGCCTGCCTAGTCACCTCATCTCTACGGTATTCAAGCAAGGTAGGGCTCTTATCGACTTTTCTACGCTGACTTGTGTATCATTGGAGATTCCTCAGAAACATCCTCAGCTGCCTTCTATGCCGCTTTCTGCAGAGACTTCCGTCTACCTACCTAGGTAGGTACGAGGATCGTGAGAGACGGAGTGTAGCAGATCATATCTTCTGGTGTCACTGACATATTTCCTGGCGGGTTGTGCATGTATTTGGTAGCAAGCCCCCGGCCGACATAAGCTAATAAAATCGAGGATACATAGGCTGTTGATCAAAGAAATAGTATATCAAGAGTTGTATAATTACATTATTCCTAAATAATTATAACAATGTGTACCAGACTAATAGAAGTACCTTAATATAATAGTATAGAGAATCTAGTCGCCCCTTATCCCTTCCTTAAAAGGCTGAAACTAAACTTTGGTCATCTTTACTACTAGTAGAGATAACAAAGCACTTTCTTCTCTTTTCTAGTCCTAATAAAATAAGAAAAGTAGTGCATTTGAATACTTTTATAGGTAGGTATAGTACTGCTTATAGCAGTTAGTGTGTAGTTATAGTTGTTATAGTATAGTTTTAGAGGATTTTGGACTCTAATAAAGTATTTATATTGTAGCAAGGACCCTTGCAGCAGAGAGTATTGATAGCACAGTTGGAGCTCTGATATTATATGCATAATATAACATTGGGGTTTGCATGGAAGTATCACTAGAAACATCTAGATGGTCTGTGATGTAAGAGGTTTTGTATGAAAATGATTCGAGTTGGTGGTGTCTCTAGCAAGCGAACTGGATACTTTTCAATGTACGGCCCACAGTCTTGGCAAACTATTGATTAATTACTAACGGTGAAGTGTCCGTTTCGATGCCCTTACGTCTTTCCTCACATCTTGGACCGGACGCAGCGGCAACATGGGACCCACACTATCCAGATCCACCCAAGTCTTTGAATTAACACAACCCACAGTTTGCGACCAAGCCACTCAATTCACCATTCTGACACAGTCCTCATCGTTCTTGAGCTGCTGGGACCCAACGACAACAACAACGCAAAGGTCGACTATTCAGCATCAATCGAACCATGTGTCGATTCGCCTCAGCAGACGATGGACATGTGGAAGATGGGGCTCCCTAAGGAGGATAGGCATGGACGTGTACCATCCCGGAGAATAGTGGAGGACGGACTTGTCCAAATGGTGGACGGCTGCCTCTTTCAATGGGCAAGTAATATATACCATCTTGAGGACACTCCGGTCACTACCAAGAAACCCCCCAGGAAAGCTTCTAAGAACCTCGGCCTAGCAATTCGAGTTTCTTAAACTCAAGCATGAAGTCATGGAAGTTCCGGAAAATCTTTCGCAATTTTAAAAAAAAAACAAAAAAAAAAAAAAAACGCTTAGGGTCCACTCTATTACACGAGCAGTAGTATATCGAATGTCAGAAAAAGTTCCCCCCCTTTTTTGCGACTCCAGCTCGCCACATAGAACTGATAGGATCTTTCTCCCTCTCTCCTTTTTTCCCCTTCTGTTCTATTTCCAGCCTAAGACAACCCAGCTCAAATATGCCCAAGACCGACATTGTAAGCCAGGTCCAAACCCGTACCTTGTAGCAGGGAAGGAGCGACTAGCTAATGTGACATCGGAGGATTCATCTAGCCATCTGTTGTGGTTAGGCCACAGACAGCTTATTCCATTCTACTTTAGCATCAATACCAGTCTTCCTTACGACTTACAGAGTGAACTATTGTTTTGCTCTCTATCTGTTAACTGTTAACGGCACTGTGTAATCTTAGGTGCTAAGCTTTCTAGCATCCTCTATTATATGAAGGAAACTGTTCCAGCTTTTATAGCTATATTAACAATAGCCAACAACCACTTACAAGACTAAGAGCTGTAAGCAAGTTTTAGGTACATTTTCCGACAGGTAAGCCCCTAAAGAAAAATGCACCTGGGACCGGCTGCATTAACTAGCCTAAGGTACCCCTAATTAATATTACTAATCTTAGGAACCTTATCTTTAGAAGCCGATACAGTATTTATTTAGGGGGTTGCTTACTAAAAATATAGTCGGAAGAAGGGAAAGGGAGGTTACTATTACTATTGCTATAGTAGAGGAAACGATTATTAATTAACCTTAAGGGTTTCTTAATAAAAAAATAAAATTATTTTTATATATACTAGTTACTAAAATAGGGCAATTAGTCTTAACGGCTTAGGGCTTTATAGTTATAATAGTAATAGAAGTCTGAAAAGCTGTTAAGGGTAGTTATTTTTAATTAGAAAGAGTAGGTACGAAATGCAGTAGCAGTAGCTGTCCTATATAAAGGCTAGCCCAGTTCTGCTACTAGCTATAGACCGCCTGCTAAATCTAGACTAGTGTATAGTTCTTTATTTATGCCTTTATTTATAAGCAAACTGGCCAGGCGGCCACTGAAAGAAATTCACTACTGAAAGGAATCCATACGGCATGCCCCGCCGAATCTAATCTCAGCAGTCGAGGCAGTCATCTCAACCACCAACCAACACTTAGAGCGACCCAGTCAGTATCCATCCTCCTCCCTATCTACCCGGAACATAGGCTGATTGAAATCTTTGGAGCTCACCATCCACTCCAGCCCAAGGTTCGACCCTCCTAGTCCTCCTGATTTCACTCATCGCCCACTTGCCGTTTTTCTCATCAACTCATTTGACCATGGCCGCAACTACTCCGTCTTCGATAGAACTCCAAGAAGCCGAAGACTACCTGCGTCGTTTGACCGGGCCGCCACCCATTTTCAAGTTCTGGTCTCCCCCAGAAGACCCGGACAAGCCTAGACTTCCATATATTCCTGGCTTCACTGTCCAGATCCGTCGCCATGTGCCACCACCGCCTTTTGGCGGCCCTGACTACGGCATGGGAACTCGGGAAGAGCTGCCTGAAAGCTACCTCCGTGAAATAACTCAGAGTGAGCTGGTTATCGGCCACCCTGGCCTCGACACGCCCCTACCAGCCCTGTCTGAGACAGCTCAGCTTACCGTTATGACACCCATCACTATCGGCGAGGTTCGAGGGGCGCAGGTCGTTGCCTGCGAGATCTCCCCTCACAATGAGGGCGATCAGCCGTTCCAAGCCGTTGCCAAAATCTATGATCCGATGTATTATAGTTTTGAGTGGAACTTCAGCCATCAACCTCGAGACAGCGTGTGGCAGGCAGACTCAGACTACAGCCGGGAAGCCGCTGCATACGAACACCTGCAAAAGAATGTAACCTCCTTTGCCCCGCAGTATTTTGGCAGCTGGACCTTTGATCTTCCTATCAGAAATCGGGGAGTCCCTAAGACTAGGCCTGTCCGCATGATTCTGATTGAGCGACTCGACGGAATGTCTATGCGGACCATGCGCGTTCGAAATAACCCGGATCCGGAGGAGGCCGACGACGCTTTCCACTACCCAGAAGATTTCCGACTTGAGGTGCTCGCTGTCGCTATGGACGGATACGTTCGAATGCTGCATTCGGGGCTCGACCAAAGAGACTTCGCAAGCCGGAATGTTATGCTTGGCATTAGTGCCAAACCATCCGCTGAGGTCCCAGTCATATCTGGACTACCCCTACCGCGCATCGTGCTTGTTGATTACAACACGTCTGTTGTATACGGCCTCACTGCCCAGGGCGATCATCCGCAACATCACACACCGCTTCCAATCAACCCAATGCAGCTATGGTGGGGGATGCCTATGAATGAGTTCGTTGGTTGGGTTCCTCACGAGTGGCACAGCACGCCGAGGCTAAAACGGGAATGGCTTAAGAAGAGGTTCGGTGGAACGGAGCAAAGAAAGCTCTATACTATGGACAAGGAGCCGCAATTTGAGAACGACGACTGATGGAAGCTAACCTATTTTCAAAAGGCACATTAGTGTTAGGGCACTCAGAGTCAGCAATTCCATAGGAACCATTTACTACATAGAGTACATCAAACACCTGTATGTATATCAGGCGCATGTACATTACGAGCTAGGGCAACATCTATGGTTAATATATAATTAAAAATGGATCATTTTTCCCCCTTCCTGCTTCTTTCCGCTTTGCAAAAAGGAAGCTCTAGCTCTGTCTGGAGCAGTCGTCAAGTGATCAATACTTACAGCTGTTGATATTGAAATAGCATGCTAAGCCGTGGCTGGAAGAAAGCGAAATCTAGAATATCTACACATCTAACTTTGCATGACCGAAAGAGCACTACAGGTACGGATGCTATTACTAAGAATATCTCACTGCATTATTGCCGAGGATGCCACCGAGCTCCTGTGGATTCATTTCAGTGGTGGATTCCTTTCAGTAGCCGCCTAGCTGTATTTGCTTATAAACAAAGGCATAAATAAAGAACTGTATACTAGTCTAGATTCGGCAGGCGGTCTACAGCCAGTAGCAGAACTAGGCTAGCCTTTATATAGGGCAGCTACTACTACTGCATTTTATTCCTACTCTTTCTAAAAGATAATACCTAACTACCCTTAATAGCTTATCAGACTTCTATTACTATTATAACTATAAAGCCCTAAACTATTAAGACTAGTTGTCTATTTTAGTAACTAGGATATATTTATTAAAAAGCTCTTATAGTTTATTAATAATTGTTTCCTCTATCTTAGCAATAGTAATAGCGATAGCAACCTCTCTTTCCCTTCTACCGACTTTATTTTCAGCAAGCAACCCCCCTAAACAAATACTATATCACCTTCTAAAGATAAGACCCCTAAGATTAGTAATATCAATTAGGGTAAAGAGAGTCTAAATAAGATTAATAAGTTACTGCTTTATTAAAGGCCCTAAATATTATCTTAGAGTTAATACTAGTAGTTAGGATAGATTTTATATTATAAATAATATTGATTAGTATATTAAAACGTTTATTAAGAGCTTAATAAGAAGTAGTAGTACTATTAGCAAAGCCCTTTAGAGCCTTATTAGTCTTCTTTAGGTTCTCTCTACCCTAATCGATATTACTAATCTTTACAACCTTATCTTTAGAAGCTAATATAGTATTTATTTAGAGGATTTGCTTACTAAAATTAAAGTTAGTAGAGGGAAAAGAAGGTTGCTATTACTATTACTATTACTATTGCTATTGCTAAGACAGAAGAAACGATTATTAATTAACCTTAAGGGTTTCTTAATAAAAATAATTATTTTTATATATACTAATTACTAAAATAGGCAACTAGTTTTAATAGCTTAGAGCCTTATAACTATAATAGTAATAGAAGTCTAAGAAGCTATTAAGGGTAGTTATTATCTATTAGAAGAAAGAGTAGGTATAAAATGCAGTAGTAGTAGCTGCCTTATATTAAGGCTAGCCTAGTTCTGCTACTAGCTGTAGACCGCCTGCTAAATCTAGACTAGTATATAGTTCTTTATTTACGCCTTTATTTATAAGCAAACTGGCTAGGCGGCCACTAAAAGGAATCTATAAAGGTACCGCAAGGCTCGCTAGCTAGGTACCGCTTAGGACCTACGAGGCTGCTAGTGCAGCGCGGCTGACAGCCAATCACAAAAGCGGCAGCACGGACCGCATTACAGGTATTACAGAGTAGAGGTGGCAGCCTTCTTGAACCGCCTCTCCTTCGTGCTATTGTGAGGTCTACGGCGATATGGTGACACAGCAGAAGCCTGGTCTTGTAACCCTTTCAGAATGTTGCCCTTCCTGCGGTCGTCCGCCAGCAATATGTGGCGCTGTGGAGGGAGCCCTATAAGAACCTCCCCCAACACAGAGGACATGCACACGGTATTATGCATTTCCATTCTGAGTATTGATGTAACTTGTACAGGAACGCCTCATGCAGTGTCGGCATTCTACTTGACGGTGCGTGCTGTACACCGAGTTCAACATGGACGAGATGACAGTGGCCTAATCCATCCGGGCCGGGAAAGGAGACGGGCTTGACAGGGAAGGGAGACAAGGAAACTCATGCCAAAGAGGAGGCTAGGATCGGGCCTGCGGATGCTGCCGGTGTGAATGAAGCGAGCAGTGACTCGAGCCGCGTGATGGCGACGGAAAGGTTTGAATAGCGATATGGGACGGCGGCTGAACCAGTCTCTCGGTGCTGGGTGTCAGGGTGGTGTGTCCATTCGGACTGGAGATCCGCGTGATAGGCGACCGGGCCAGACGGGGTGATGAACCGGGGTGATGAGCCGGGGTAATGAACCGGGGAGGCGTGATGGTGGCTTGCATGGGTGTCTATCACAATGCATGGCATCTGTCAGGAAATGTTGGGTGTGTTCCTGTGATGAGATAGTTGTATTTCCTTCCCGCTTCCCACATCCGTATCTCGTCAGATCGCTCTGTCTGCGGGATGGACGGCAGCATCGAGTGTGTGCAAGAGAAGGGCACTACACGCGTATAGTTACTATGTACATACTAAGTACATACCATGTACCTAGGCAGTACTAGTAAGAGGGAGTCCTGTCCTTGTCCCAAGCCAGAAATGCATGGCAAGGCCCATCTTACAGGCCCATCTTACAGGCCCGAGTGTGGCACCAGCTAGGACCAATCACATAATTCGGCTTAGCGCCCGCCATCATCCAAATCACCGACTGTGAACCGTCACTTTGCAACGTGCCTGCATCCCCAACCCACCATCCTCATTCGGCCGCCGTGGCCCAGGACAACCATGGAGCGATGTCCCCTGGCTATGCACCCTGGCTATGCACAACGGAGGGCGTGGTGGGGTCTTCTGCTTGCCCTGGCATTACCGTCTGGGTCTTGGGCCATTGTGCAGCCCAAGCGTGCCCACCCTCGTGCTCGCCTCTTCTCCCCGTCGGCGAGGCAGATATCAAATCAGCCACACGCAGCGAATCACCGCTCATCTTGTGCATCGGAGGCATTACGACGCCTCTGCGGGCGCTTGGAGAGTCTTACTCGTCCGTCTCGTCACTGCGACTCACACCATCGTCGCACCACCGTCGTGGAGGGGAAGCTCACATTGCATCCTCACTGGCTCGCCTTGCACGCAGTTGGTTCTTTCGCACGGCCACAATCATCAACTGTCGGCACACGCCCTTCTGACCCATCAAGCTGGATGTGTGATCGCGCCTGGCCCAGACGGCTTGCGTCGAGGTCCCCATCCATCTGTCTGCATGCCATTCTGTGCCGACGAGATCGACGATTGGCCCAGCAGGAAGAAGGCTTTGACGGGTCCACCCTCGTCCGCCTCACCACTCAGTGGCACTCACCTTGATGAGGGTCACCATCCTTCAAGCGCCCGTGGAAGTGTCCCTTTTCGGTTCACCCGGCCTGTTCCACGCATGTCCCCCGCGTGTGTGACCTGCAGCAGCGGGGAAGAGGCCAGAAAAGGCGACCAGCCAATATAATAATCGGGTCTGCCGCTGGGCCTCCCTTACGGATTACAACATACCTCACCACCCCGACCCTTGTTGGACAAGCTTGATGAGCTTGCTTGATGAGCTTGCTTGATTTCAAGAAACCTCTATCCTTTAAAAATCTGACCCCGCGTGCATGCGAAGACGTTGGTGACCCTTCATCAGAACCCTGAACAACGCCACCACGATCACGGCATCCGCTCCAACAACACACGGCACCTGCCGCAGCTAAAGTGCTTACTCGCCGTCCCCCGGTCGACATAAGTTCGCGACGAAACTGCCAGTGACTGGCCGAATTCTTCTTATATACTTCCCCCAGCGTCGTTGTGATCTTGTCCCCTGTGTCGACGACAGTGAACCACCGCTTCTCAGCCATTACACTACGACTCGTGACTTATTCCCAGAACTCTCATGCTACGAACATCGTCATCGCGGAGCTCTCAGGCGTCGCCAAGGAAAGAATTGAGCATCATCCATCTCTACAAGATCTGCTCTTTCCATCAACCAACCGAGGGCTGCAAGAAACCCGGGATCGCCGGTTGAAAGCCTTCATGTCATCCTGTTGACATTGCTGCGCTCAGCCGCTCACAAACCTGGTTTTCCGAGGCAGCTGAACTGTCCTACACCTGCGTGCACATCATGGCTGACCAAGCACGACCTGCGCTTCGAGATGTGGCATCGACAGCCACGAGGACAATAGCAGGCCTGGCCAAGAGGATATACATCCCACTGACATCAACCAGTCCTCCGGGCCTGATACAGGCCGACACCGTTGACCCATGGAGCCAGTCTGGGAAATACGGATTGGGGTGGACCTACTTCTCGTGTGCCTTGATGGTGCTGGTGTTGATAGTGAGGTTGTGGCATTACTGGCAAGACAAGATCAGGCAAGCTATTTACAAACAGGAGGTGGAGGAATATTATCAGAATCTATGGAGCCTCGAGGCACCACAATCTGGACAGGAGGACTCAGCCCAGACCGAGCAACCAGCCGCCCAACGACATTTCTTTCCCGAGGAACAGAAGGCTGAGACAGCCTTCCGACCGAAATCTCACTTTTCTTCCATTGGAATGATCAACGACACACTCGCGCTCTTCCGATGGGTTTTCTACCGACCGATCCCCGACATCAGGTGGAAGAAGCACACATTCACCTTTTCTGCTCTGTCCGTGCTAGCCGTCGGTTTCGTCGGCTTGGCCTTCGTCGCCCTCTACTGCTTCCTTCCCCAGCCGCTGTACTGGGTCAGCATTCGCTATGGCTCACCGCCACTGGCCATTCGATCCGGCATGATTTCCGTGGCCATGACTCCCTGGATTATTGCGACCAGCACGAAGGCCAACCTTTTGAGCCTGATCACTGGCATTGCCCCTGACCGTCTGAATGTGTTCCATCGATGGGCCGGCTACCTGTGCTTGTTCATGTCACTGGTCCACATGGTACCATTCTTCATCCAGCCAGTGTGGGAGGACAATGGCATGTCGATTTTCCAAACATTATTCCCACCAGGAAGCGGAATCATCTACGGAAGTGGCATCGCAGCTTTTGTTCCTCTGTGCTGGCTGTGCGCCCTCTCGCTGCCAGTTCTCCGACGCCACCTCTACGAGCTCTTCAGCATCCTCCATGCGCCTGTCGGGTACATCTACATTGGCGTCCTGTTCTGGCACACCAAGAACTTCCTGATGTCGTGGGCCTACCTGGAAGCCTCGATCGCCATCATTGTCGTCTGCAACGGCTGGCGCTTCTGCAAGCTGAACTGGACCAAGCCCTGGCGGTATTCCTTCCTTGTAGGAGACGAAGCGGCCATCCAGATCATGACGGAGAATACCATCAAGATCACCATCCCCACGCAGATGAAGTGGGCACCTGGCCAGTACTTCTATCTGCGCATGCCGGGCATCTCATTGCTGGAGAACCACCCTTTCACCGTGACGTCGTTGTGCAGTGAGGACTTCCCATCCGAGTACGGCGAGCAGTACCGGGACGCCGTGCTCGTCTTCCGACCTTACGGTGGCTTCACGAAGAAGGTGCTTGAGACGGCGATCGAGAAGGGCCCATTCCACACCTACCGTGCCTTCCTGGACGGACCGTACGGCGGCATGCGTCGCGACCTGGCTGCATTCGACACGTGCATTCTGATTGCCGGAGGTAGCGGCATCACATCGCTGATGTCCCAACTTCTCAACCTGATCAAGAGGATGCGTGATGGGAAGGCCATCACCAAGAAGATCGTGGTGGTGTGGTCTCTCAAGCGACTCGAGGCCATGGACTGGTTCCGGGAGGAACTGCGAATCTGCCGCGAATCTGCACCACCAGACAGCGTCACGTGCAAATTCCTGGTGACAGCCGCAGTGAGGAACTCACAGGTCGGCCCCAACACACGGGCGCCGAGGCCGTTGTCGAACATGTTCCACGACAAGCTCGACGGCTTCGTTGCCGGCATCGCCTCCAAGCGTAACTCGGCGCTGATTGCGGATGTCGCTCAGGGAGACCCGGACAGAGAACGCGAGTTGCGCGCGGAGGAGCAGGATCGCTTCACAGCACTGCCCCAGCAGAAACACTTGCAACCATATACTATCCCACCACCACCACCCAACCCGCCGAAGAACAGGCAGTCCTACACCGAAGATGCCCTCTCCCGACTGGAGGGCCGCGGCGACGAACAGTCCGACGCCAAGGACACTGATGAGAACAGGGAGCCGTCCTCCCCAGAGAAGGGCAAGCAGCGCGAGTTCCACTTCCCTCCACGCCCAAGCAAACCCGACGCACCGCACTTCAACTACGCACCGCCACAGTCGGTCGCGAACAAGCGTGCCAGCATGAATCTCGACCAGGCTTCGCAGCCACAGCCCGACGTCGTCAAGGCACAGCACCAGACGACACCCCCGCGCTCCCTCGACGTCCCCGAGCTCGCCCACCTCCGCACGAACCTCCCTTCGCGCAGCACGCGGCCGACCAGCACGTTCGGCCCGCCGTCGGGGTTCGAGTTCGGGTTCCCCGAGACGCCGACGGAGTTCCAGAAGAACCTGATGCGGTTCGCGTTTCCTGTGCCGCATCAGATCGACGGCGGGTGGAGCGTGGAGTACGGAAGGCCGGATCTGGGGTATATGCTGAAGGAGTGGGCGACGGGCGGGAGTGATGGGAGAGGAATCCTGGGGCGGAGGACGGCGGTGTTTGTGTGTGGGCCGCCGAGCATGCGGGTGGGTGTTGCAAACACGGTGGCGAGGCTGCAGGCCGAGATTTGGGGCGATCCGATGCTGGAGGAGATCTATTTGCACGCCGAGAATTATGCTCTGTGAGGAGGGCAGGACTGACGAGGGAGGGGGGTGTTTTGGGAGTTTTGATGATTTTGCCAAGATGAGATACCAATTTCCTTATTGCTGTGTGTCTATTGTATAGTACCATAATATCACGATGGAGAGGGGATGGATACCCAGAGAGAAGAGACTGGTGGAGAGACGACGGGAGGTGTGTCTCTGTGCACGAGGGTCTTATCGTATATACCGGAAGAGGCTCTACATGAGGATGCATTCACATACCTACTTGACCTACTTGACCTACTTCATGACCACCAAGCCCTGCGTGTAAGTGGCCCCCCCCCCTTTTTTTTTCTGGCTTTTTTTTTTTTTTTTAGCCTACCCCAAGTGGACATATTTCTTGTGCCGACTTCTTCCACCTTGCCAAAACCACAATCGACGTCACCTTGGCTCTCCAAGGTCGGTGGAGAAGGGACAGCTCACCTCACAGCTGCCAGCACTGACCAAGATCCACTGCAAGCACAGGCACTGACCGCGGCGAGGACCGTCCTCGGCGGGAAGGCGTCGCTGATGGCGGGAACACGGTTTAGCGCAGATGCCTGCCGACCTTTTCGTTCTTTCGTTTTAGCGGGGTCCCAAGACGACAAGACGACAGACAGAACACGACGACGTTTCCTTTCTCGCTGGTGCATTCCTCTCCGTACGACTCTCCGCTCCGACGACTCTCCATACACTTCCTGAGAAGCTGTCCTTGCTCGTACTTGGCGACGGCTTCAGACCTTTCTCTTGCTGCGATCCGAGAGCTCCACCTCCACACTCGCACCTGCTGTATTTGCTCCACTCCCAGACGCGCCGCTTATCTGGAACTGGCACTCCTCCACCAGCCTGACACCGACCAGTCTGATCCCGACCAGTCTGACCCCGACCAGTCTGACACCGACGCCGCCACCACCACCAACAACAACACACAGCACGCCCGCGTCGGACAGCCATGACCACAGTCCAGACCGACCGACCACCCTCACCCTCGCCCTCACAACTCCCTCCCATCCCCGCATCTCCAGCCTACTCCTACGCCTCCACTGCCGCCACCACCCCGGCACCCAACAGCATCAACATGTCCTCCTACACCC
>MUZH01003578.1:0-16626 GCA_003012965.1 Juglanconis oblonga
TTGTAGTACTACTACAAAATACATAAAATTACACTACTACACTACAAATACACTACAAGGGTTCAAAATACATGTAGTAGTACTAAATACTACTTATTTAACTAAATACTAAATACTACAAAATACATTTAGAACTCTGCGTCGCTGAAATCCATCGACGAGTTCAAAGAATCGACTTGGAAGGACTGTAGCTAGTCAGCATTGAGATAAGAAGCAGCCGGGCTTCAGGCTGACCGACCATAATAATAGACTTCGATTTCTCAGTGGCAGTTTGCGTTTGCATATCTACCATGCAGTACCTACCTGGCCGCCTGGCTGCCTGGTCAGACGGACAGTGTGCGGAAGCGCCAATCCCTGCATATTATCTCAGACGTGCAGACCAAGTCTTCCGGTGAATTTTCGGTTTTGGCCAGAAAGGCCGTCCGAGGCCAATGGGTTAACTGCAGCTCCCGCTTGGTCTGTGAATGGGCTGGCAACGTCATGCCCAACTTTTTTACAACACCATTCATTGCTCCCCTTCTTCTGGATCTGCGCCTCGCTACAGAATGACACCAGCGAATACTCTGCCAGCGCGTGAAATCACGGCATACGATGATGCGCAGTTAGACGAACTTCTGCATCAGCTGCGGTCGGCTTGCCCCGGCGAACCGTTAGTTCTCGACTTCGACGAACCGATGAATTTGTCCGAAGCCTTTCTTGAGCGTTTGCGGTATGTGATTGCCCGAGGTCATATCCAAGTTCGTGACCTGACTGACGAGTGCCAGGGATCGAGTGCAATGCGACAACAGTTCTTGCCCTCTCGACCTCGCCGCTATTGATGAGCAACTCTTGGCCGTGAAAGCCGAACGATCTCCTACGCCACCGCTGCCGAGCGACGAAGAGCTGGAAATACAAAATTACAAGCAACTGCTGCACGAAGGGGCCTGTCTAGCATATCCGCCAGAGCTCATCGGTGCAGTTACTCAGCACCCGGAGAAGTATCACGACATATTGTCTCCTTGGATTATCGGGGATGATTATATGGCGTTTCGCAATCAATTGTCACGGTGGAAAGAGTTCTGGCAGTGGCAAAGATACAATCGAGGCGACTTTGAGGCGTGGGGAAAGCCTACCTCGTCCGTCGAGGTAGAGCTCGCCTACAACAACTTTGCTCGCTCCCGGCGCAAATTCGCTGACTACACAACGGCTATCCGACATATCCTGCGATCCTGTCGCCATGTTCAACATCGAGTCTACTCATTCTGCGACACCGACCAACAGGATCGGCTTACAACCTGGATTGCGTATCTCGGTTACGAGCAGTGGCGGTCCTCTCAAAACCAGGGTTCTACAATGCAGCAACAAGCATACGCGGTATGGCACAGCTCTCTCTTGCAGTGGATCGCCGAGCAAATACCTCGGATCGAGTCGGAGTTAGGCAAAGGCACGAAACGGCGACGGCAAGACGATAATATTCCCCGCATCAGCAAAAGACCGAGACTGGCAATGGATCGGGCAAACGGCAGTATGGCACGGCCTCGCAAACGCAGAACACAGTGCCGAGAGCCCACGCCCACTGCGCCGCAGTGCTCGTCTTGCTCAGCAAGCTACTTCGTACCTAGGTATCCAATCGCATGACAAAGTTTTTTAGTCACCTTTGGCGACAGTTGCTGTGCCGTTCGCTAATGCGGGTGGCTGGGTAGGCGGGCCTCGATTGGACAAGACAGACCCAGGCCTTGCCGCGGGGCTAAAAGACCTACCATGGCTCCCTACTCACTGAAATCGAGGTACAATACCAGCCGAATCCCTTGGACAAGCTTGAGGCTTCCGAGTCTGTCACATACTTCCAAGTGACAAAATGGCACTGCTTGCTAGGCTGTACCCTGCTGACTCTACTGGCCTTGCGGCAGAGGCGATCACGAAGTCTAAGCACTTTGTTCCTGCCCAGGCTCGACGGACACCCAGACGCGATGAGAGGGCGACGACTTCTCCACCGGACCTTGATGTCCTTCAATATCTGCCCTCTTGCGAGTTGACTTTTGACCAGCCTCGAACGTCGTCCGGCATTGTCTTCGGAAAACATCCTAATTGCGACGTCGTGCTTCGCGGTACCGGAGTCAGCAAACACCACTGTGCCATTACGTTCAAAAGGTCACCAGACAATATCTATCGTCTGGTTCTACGCGACTTCTCCAGTAATGGAACCGAAGTCAGGTATGACACACATGGGCGAGGCGTGCGCAAGAACTTCGAATGGATCTTGGATGATATCTCTGGGGTTGCCTTTCTGACTTTGGTCTTGCCAAAGAAGGAACTCCTAAGACTCACTGTGGTACAGAACTAGACGCAGCCCCGGAGATCATGCAGAAAAAGAGATACACACCTGCCGTAGACATCTGGTCTCTTGGTGTCGTTGTTCTGGAACTTGCCCACGGTCTCCCTTCCCACCCTTCTGCGGGGGCTATAGAAAGGGGAACCAAAAGATAACAATCGCGAAGTAGGAAACCCGTTTCAATCTTCTGGAAATCAGTCACACAAATGCCCGCGCTTGTCTTTTCAGTCCTCTTATATTCGAACTTCTGGATGCTATTCCTGGTAATTCCCACTCACTGTTCCCATTGACCGGGGCGGAAATCTGAATTTTCGGTCTTAACAGTGTCTGCCTCCACAGTATTCGTTTGTTTTGAGTTACAGTATGGTTTGGGCTTGTCTGCTGGTGGCCGGCCACATATGCTGCTAGTGAAAGTTTGTCACCTGCTTTTTCTGTATTGTATTCTGGCTGATATTCCACCTCCTTGAATGTGATCGCGGTCTCGTTGCGCTGGACAATCCCTCTTGCTTGACTAACAGATATCCCGCTGCCACACGCTTAAAGTTGATTAGTTTGTGTAATCTCTCTAGCATAGTCCAATAACTCACCAACTACTATAGTACTTCCGGGTGTTCTGCTGGACTCTTTTCTGATAATACCGGCAAGAAGAGCTGGATAATATTCTTCCTTAAATTGATGCTTATACCACCCCTTTCTCTTAGGCACATAAACACCGGCTTTGAAGCCTGTTGGATATAAGATCCACACCATTAATATGTTCATAATCTGCAAATGACCGTTAGCTAGTTCAATTTATTATTCAATGTTGACTTACTTTAGTCGTTGTTCCGCCTGTAGACGCATACGAAGTCTCATTAGTTGCGCAGATCTGAGACAGCTGAGCCAGAAATGTGGAAACCCATGCCACCTCCGTATTGTTTCCTAATTTCCATATCAGGTCAACTTTCCTAGTGTTGTCGCAATATAAGCTGAAGCCTCGTGCTTTGTCTCTTTCATCATGGTTTCGCCTGGCCACGATCGATAAAGCGTACGGAAGCACTCCGGCGATACCCCTTCCAGATGCGACTAGCATCACCAAGTCATATGCTCCCAGGTGCAAATATTGTCCATATGGGCCATCAAGAGTTACTTGCAGTGTGCGGAAATCTTGACGGCATTGCTGCACATCGCGCATGCTTGATGGGTGGAGTAGAAAGGAAATCTCATGCGTTGAGCGTCGAGAATCCGGGTCCCAGAAGATGACGGGCGACATG
The DNA here is from genome assembly GCA_003012965.1 of Juglanconis oblonga. Lineage (NCBI taxonomy): Eukaryota > Fungi > Ascomycota > Sordariomycetes > Diaporthales > Juglanconidaceae > Juglanconis > Juglanconis oblonga. The sequence goes on from MUZH01003578.1 coordinate 3,565, forward strand.
TAGCTCTGTAATCGGTAGCATAAAGGAAGTCCTGACAAACGAACGTAGAAGTATGTGCCAGGTTTGGTTCTAGTGCTCTGGTTTGTACGCACCTATATCCGAACTGCATCCTCCAACACATCACAGCTCATGACTTTTGCTCTGCCTTGGTACATGGCTCGTCCTAGACGAATTGCTGTCGAGATAGCAAAAACTCCGGCTGCAGAAAATCCAGCGACGGAACCAAAGGACAGTATCGAATCCTTGAGCAAGATGACATGGATTATCACACCGCCTAGGATCGTCAGAGACAGGAGCATATGACACCACCTAAACATTATAGGACGCCATTTGCGGATAGGCGGGAGGGATATGGCAACAGTTAAAAGCAGTAGTGAAGCGGCGATAATGCCAGCAAGCTTGCTTGGTCCGCTAGAGAGCGAGGAAAAGCGTAAACCACTGTGCACAAGTGCTTGAACAATGAAGACTCGTCCTAACCAATGGTGAGCTATGCCATAAACAGTCAATGGCACTCCCAGATAGTCGACTATAACATTAGTTCGACCACCAAGAAATAGAGGTATCAAATTGATCATCGACAAACTTGCCAACCCGGGCAGGCCCAGCGCAGGTATCAGTATGTTCGATCCCAATAATGCTAAAATAGCAATAGCCCCAGGCACAGTCATGGTGAAGCTGAACCAACGCCCTCGTAGAAACAGGGTTCGATACTGAACGTGATTGGCTACCCATTGTGCGAGGGCTTTCAGATGTTTGGAGCCCTTGCGTGCAAACATCACAATGAGAATGCATAGGAAAGCAACTCCATACCACAGGAAAGGCTCCATTGTTGATAAAGTCTTCTTTGAGTGAGAATTTGAAACAGAAAGAATATAATAGACGGTGAAATTAGTGTAGGTCTGAAAGGAGAGAGCCGCTGAACATGAGTGCGCGACGGAGTGGTCTCTACGGACGCCGCAACATGTATTGGGCCCGAGCAGGGGGTGGGAAACCCAGAAATGGTTTTTGGTGATCGGGCCTGGTGATGATATCATAATCCAATTTCTAAGGGCCGTGTTCGGGAATCTATAAGCTAGATCTTGTTTCTTGGATATAGTCTTCGGTCCCGTCTATAAATTGCTTAGGTCAGTGGATAGTGGTGCGCTGGCAACCTTACTTAACGGATTCCTGGCAGTCCAAGACAATTCTAGTTGCTCAAACAAGAAAGAAAAATGCCAAGTCAAGCTGATCAAGACATTATTGCTGGCAATAATGTCGAGCCTTCATCTCCAAGGTCAATGCGATCCGGTCGCATTCCGGCGGGGGGAGCCCCACTAGCAGGCCATGGGGAAGAGCCTTCTGCGCGTAACACCACAGAGGCAAACGCCGGGAACCCCCCAACTGATGTGAATTCAGCTGAACCGCGAGGAGCACGAGAACCATCAGAATCGAGAGGGCGAACACGCGAGCGACCTGCACCATCCTTCAGTAACAATCATCACTCATCGAATGAAGCAGCTGCTCTGGCGCCTCAGTCGTATCCCACCCCTGCGAGTATAGCGCCAGGTGAATCACCTTCACCTAGTCCTGAGTCTTCAGGATCTCATAACACCGTGGAACCGTCGTCATCCGATCATAGTGCTCGCCTGACAATGTAATCGTATGAGAACGGAGAGTCGAGCTCCACCCTTCAAGATCCACGCAATGATGGACCAACGCCATCGAACAATGTGCCTCAATCATCGGAAAATCACGGTCGCGATACGTCGCCGCTGGGAAGCCAATCCTGGCCAGAAATACAGAGATGGATTCGAACGAGGCAAGGTGATAAGCCGAAACCAAAGTGCATGTTCTGTACAGAAGAGCTTGAGGTTCCTGGACTACAGGAGCAAATTCACGACGAGAATGGCAATCCACGTAGAGAAAAGATGGCGGTTCTTCCTTGCGACCACGTTTTTGGTGCTGATTGTATTGCGAACTGGATGCAACACCAGGAATCCCGAACTGGACAGCCAAGGTGTCCTGTATGCCGAAGGGATGCTTACACGGGAACTGAGCAGCCCGTCAATACACATGAAGGTGAAGGGGAACAGGACGGTGATAACATCACAATTGGGTTTGGACAGTCTTTAGGACGAAGACGCCGTGAGAGTTCATCCGCCGGTGGGTCCCGCCCACCACAGCGTCGTCCACGCACCAATTCCCCAGGGAATGACGACGCCCAGAACCATGCGTATGGCCCTGGTCAGCAGAGCGGTGCAGATGCTGAGGCCGCTGCCGGTGCTGAGGGCGCTGCGGTTGCTGAGGGCGCTGCAGGAGAATTCGTGCACTTCATGGACCCAGAGCAAGCCCTACAAGAGCATGGATCTTTCCGCGTAGTCCGGGCGCGAGTACTTGGTCGCTTGTTACAACCCGGAAGAATCGCTATTGAGCTCCCCTCACTACGCGACCCTGGATACCCTCGGCTCTACAACATCAAGTGTCGGGATGTTGGAATTCAGTGGAAGGTGCAACAGCCTTTGGCACAAAAGCGCGATATGCCTCGACTCTGTGAACTGGCCAAAGGGCATAAGGAAGTACAGGGAAGACCACGATTAAGACGGCTAATATGCACGCCACAGTACTATGGCGAACCCCAGGTGAACGGTAATCAACATTTAAGGCTTGGAATACTCGGCGCTGATGACGACATGTGGCTGAGTAGGACGGACGCAGAAAGGCTGTTTGGAAGTTATCATGCCGAAATCAGTTTTTATCGACAGCATTCGGGCCAGAAACCTCTATTACCTCCACGTAAAGAGCATATTAGGGCACAATTGCAGTCTTATGCGGTGGGACATTGCGAAGGAGAACACCACGTACTCCGGCCTTTGCTTCATGAGAGCTGGAGGTTGGAGCGTGAGGACCGGCCGATCAGAACAATATCTGGTCCACCGCCACCGGTTGTCAGGAGACCCTTGCATCTGGATGGAGGTCCAAATCCACACTATGTAGTATGTACCCAGGTATTGCGTTGACGTCTTCTACAAGCATTCCTTGCTAACCTACCATGCAGCGCAGGAGGGATGGGCTATAGGTGTTGGGTCCAAATTCACCAGGCGTAGGCTGCTGCGCAAACCCCACGCCGTCAGTCTATAGTTCTCATCGTATCACTAAATTTTAATTCTTACTGGAGTATAAAAGGTGCATGCTGTCCATGGCATGGCGAAGAAATTCCTATCCGTCTCTTCTATGAAACATATGTATCTCAACAAACCTTTTGCTGAATAATTAACATGACTACATCTGCGACCAATGCTTCTTATGACCCATCGGCAAATAGAGCTTTTCCAGCAGTTCCACCACTTTCTCCTCTCCCTCCAATGTTTCCTCCTCATTCGAAAGAAGATCCGCATCACTTCTGCCACGAGGCATGGTTCTGGTACCAGCAATTCCGCCGTATCAGCGCCGACATTGAGATTATGAAGCAATCACAGACTTCCACTCCTGTTGACGTACGCTGCACCACATCTGTCCATCTCATCACAAATGTGCTAACCTCAGGCCCTCTGTCTCCAAGACCAGGTACCAAGTCGAGAGTCCACGAACACCTGTTCCATGGCGGGCGTGGAAATAGGCAATGAACTTTCGGGCTCGCAGTTCCCTGGATATTTTCGATGATTAGGAAGGAGTAATTATAAAGTCATTCTTATCTGTGCAGCGGAATATAGTTTGTCGTTTTCCAAGAATCAGAAACTCACAATTGGTCTCTCAGTCTGTTCCCTTCTTCTACCTAGGTATTAATTTGCCCTTCCCCTGACTGTCATTGCATCAGTAAAACTTTTTTCGTGCTTACAGTTTCTTTCATCCGTATCAATGAGCAAGACATCATGGCTTCACAATCGCCTGACTTCTTTGATTCCTTCACTCCTATGGTTCTATCTCCCGTAAACACAGCCACCAATAGCAGCAATGCTTCCTGTGAAAGCCTTGTTGCTATGGAACATGATTCCACCATTCTCGCCATGGCCGTCCTCTCCGAAGACATATCTCAGGTCCGGGCATTGATGGCGAATGGCATGAGCGCTTTTGAGAATCATTATGTCTGGATTCTCTATCATGTCTGCCTACACAATGTAGAGATACTGAAAGTTCTCTTGGAAGTTCCTATCAACAATCTGTATAGGACAGAGGAGGGAAAATGCGACTCTGAAATTCTGGGTTATGTTTCCGGGATCTTGGAACCACCCCTCAAGACATATTTATCCTTGTCGTCAGCTTTATCCCTGTTCTCATCAATACCCCTGTCCTCAGCGATATCCCTGTCCTTCGACGACATCCCTTCATCCCGTTTGCTCACTGCCACTGGAGTACAACTCCACGTTCTTGATACGCGAAGTTATTTCCAGTGAGAATTCTTGAGGTCTGCGGTGAGGCATGTGGTGCTCTGCACAACTTTGGATATGTCCTTTTCCATCTTCTCTAATCGGCCTTCTTTAAGCAACGCAGCATCAATCTGGTCGAACCTGCGGTCATGACGGTTTGCGCGCGCCAGCTCTCTTTCGATACATTCCAATTTGTAGAGTATGGTGTCAAGAGTCCTTGAAATATGGTCAATACGAGGGCCAAGAAACTAGTTACAGGAAGATTTCGCAATACCTTTGAAAGTCACCATCCCGGCGGTGGCTATCCGTCTGTGTGGTTCCGGTCGTAGGAGGTGGCAGCATGCAATCCGAGTCAAGGAGATCGGTCCCAAATTGGGAAAATTGCTGATCAGGATACATATTTTGGATCTTGGATATTCTCCCAAACCGTCTCAAAGTATTTGAGACCTCGCGCATTACATATACTAATCATCCCGAAACGGAATCTAGAAAATGCGATCTGAGCCTCGAGCGCTGGCGCCTCTGATTTGGGTCATGGACTACAAAAAGACCGGTAGCCGCCTCCATTTAGCGTGTATCATTCCAATCTACATTCAGATACACAAATAGAATCAAACACGACTATGCTTGTGTCTATTATTCTTTTCACTGTCGCCGCAGCCGCCGGGCCCTTCCCAGCAATCTGTTCGCAGCAGCCACCTATCAATATTTCAGCTGGGTCTTCTTTGTCCTTTGAGTAAGTTCCCATAATCCCCGTACCATGTCCATTCGCTAAATTTAGACAGTATTGACAATCCTTTCAATGCGACCTGCGAAGCAATTATTCGTTATGCAGATGTTGGTTTCTTGCCCAGTTCCTTCATCTTTGAGCCAATAACATGCCCAGGCGTCCAAGTGGCACAAATGATGGTTCCCCCGGAGTCTCCTAACGGCGACGTCTGGGTGTACTTGTAGGTAGCTCCAGGATTCCATTTCTTCATGGATGAAAGCTGAACTCAGATAGCCGCTGTGAGGGCCAGTCGACAGCGACCTGTAATCACGCGGCTGTGTCCAACGGCCTAAACAGGTCTGATATCATCAACCTTGTTCAGAACGGGAGGTCGGGGTGTGTTGAACCCTCCTTGATCCGAACCACGCTATTGGAGACATTGACAAGCGCTGGACGAAGTGTCACCCAAACTATCACGTCTACGCCCCGGACCCTGCAGAGCACCACTGAGACACTTATGCTTTCGACATTGACACCTTCACCCACACCGTGGATGACAGGTGCGTCTATCGAAAATTCGGGCACTGCGTCTATCCCTCCCCCCCCAGTTACCGTTTCCCCGACCACCAAACACTCAAGCAAATCAGACGCGCCGATCACTCCAAACTTCTCTAATAGTATTACAATCCCCATATCAAGAGAAAGCCCATCTATTACTCCACTGGCCTTAACAAGTACCCTCGCGCTAATATCCACCTTTACTACGGTCTGCAAAGGCGGCCACACACAATAAGCGCCCATCAGGACAGGCGTCCGTCGGAACAGGCGCCCGTCGGAACAAATCAAGCGCGTACGTCGTTGTATTTTTAGTCGCGGAGTTCTAGTGGTAATTCTCTGGTAGAATCAATGGAATATAGTACTAGTCAACGTCAATAAATGAACAGATCATTCCCACTTACTGCGCCGATGGACTCCAGACTTGCGAAATTTCGATGCCTGTGTATCATCTCGATTCATAAATATACCTTTTCACTCCACTTAGCAATCATGAACCCTCTCACACAGGCCCATGAAGTACAGAAACTGTTAGGTCAAGAAGTCCGCAACCATCAAATTACAAAGACTCTCCTAGCTCGGTCCCAAGACCGTGCTAATTTCTATGAGAGAGCTTGTCTTATGGCCCAGTCCACAACAAAGACCTTGCAAGATCATTTATCGGCCGCAGAGACCAAAACCCGTCAACTTGCGATGGAAAACATCCACTTGAACTTGGTCATTCATAATTTGGTACCTACTGCGTTCCTGAAATGGCGCACACCGGGTGATGTGGAAAGACAGCAGCTAATTAACTCAGACTCAAGGCAGACGCCCTCCAACCCATTCTACGACCTCGACCCAGTTCAGTCAACCCCCACAGAATACCCCCCAGAGCACGCCCGTTGGCCAAGTTGAGGGCAGGGACGGACCTGAGGAGAAACCAGAGGAACAGCCGCAGAACGCATCGCAGGATATCGGATATCCATGTGAAGCGGTGATCAAGTTTGAAAATTGAGACGTTCGAAGTATATTGATATTCGTTAATCGTACTTTCTAAATTACATAAACACTGGGTAGCCAGCCTGGCTTGAAATTCAATATATCGTCAGTTTAGGACGTTTCGTATGTATTGGCTCCCCCAAATCGCTATCCTGTCGATCTCTCTTACCGGTCGTTGAGTATTCTGGTCCCTTTGAATCGTTCAAGTCTGTCACTTTCGCGATGGTCTCCTTCGTGGTCTTTTTTTTTGGTCTTCATGTTCTCAGACTCGAACATATTTGCGCACGAGATGTCTTCATGCACATTGGCACAATGGACCAGCCATTCCTCCCGACTGTAAATCAAGCACCCGTCCAACCCAAGTCTGGCGCACTCGGTACACTGAAATGGTTGATCAAAAAGACCCTTGGAAACATGCATTTTCTGAAAATGACTCGATATACTCATGAACTTCTTGTCGCAAAAGAAACATCGCATTCGAGCACCGTCGGATTGCACCAGCGGTGCTGCGATGGCGAGTTGACCATATTTGACAACGCAGTGAATATGCCAGCCCTTAATATCCTAAACCATGACAAGTTCGTCGTTCTCACTGCATTTCGGGCATGGAAATGGTTGCGAGAACTGGCCTGCCTTCTCGTGGAGGGCGAAGTGCTTCCTTTGATTGAATGCCATCTGGGTGAAAAAAGAAGCCTACCTCTCCACCGACGAGCCTTGGTCCACAAAGCTGTTTGTTATCTTGATGACGGCACACGCAGACTCGACGCATTGCTCCCTGCAGTGCTGTCGCCACTGCTACGCGCCGTCGGCTTCCGCGGTATCGGCGCCTGTGTCGCTGCTAGCGACCCATGGGCGATAGATGAGGAAGACCGCCCGGTGATACTGGCAGAAAAGACGAAAGGCGTCCTTCCGCGCGGCTTCGCTCCGTGGTGCGCTCGCATGCTGCTGCTAGCCTTGCGGATCGGCATGGTTTATCTCGCCGGTGGCCGCGAGAGGATACAGGGAGCTGTTTTGTTGGTGCCACTGGTTCAGCCTTTGGCGACTCTTCCTCATCGCCTCAGCTGGCGTCAAGCAGGGCGAGTCGCGCGAAGTTGCTGGCCACTGCGCGCTGTGGTGAGCGCGCAGCATATGGTGGATCAGTCCGGCGTAGGAAAGCTGCGTCGAGAGCATGTCACCCCTGAGCTGTTCTGGTCCCAGTGCTGCTGGTGACGGCCAGGATTTGGTCTGGCACCCATTCATAGCCAAGCATCTTGAGGACGGTCGGTTAGAAGTGAAAGAAACAAGACGAGAAGGCATTCAAGGATATAGGTGAAGCTAAGCTGAGTACCGCCCGGAACAGACTCACAGGCACGACGCCCCTTTGAACAACGAACGCCGATCCGATCGGCTCTTTTTCTTGCGCCAACTGCCAAGCCTGCAAAAGCTTGCCCTTCATGGCCCCTTATTGACGGCCCAACCGACTCTAGACTTAGTCCGAAGCATCATCACCTTAGAGGAGCTGTTAATTCAAGCATCCCTGATCTTGACCAGGATGAGAGATGTCGTATGTCCGTGTGTCAAGGTCCTGACAATCGCCAGTAGTCAGGCACCATCTGCGAAGCTCCTTACTCGTTTCATTGGCTGCTTTCCCGCGCTCTGTCACCTGTCACTCAGCTTCCAAGACTCGTGCGAGGAAATCATTTTGGGGGCGACGGAATGGCCGCGGCTATCGCACCTCGCGCTTAACGGCTATCAGATCAAAGGACATAGCTTCTTCGACTTCCTTCGCAGTAACCCAAACCTACAACAAGTAATTATGCAACATATTAAGTTCTCTTAGTAGTTGATCGTGTAGTATTTAAGTGTTATACATTAGATGTAATATACATAATTCATATTTATTGTCATTGATTCGTTAAGAATTCATTCGTGGGCACGGATGCATAGAGCAATTTGACCCCCAAATTCCAAATGTTGGTGATCACCTCCTCCATCACTTGTTATATAGTAAGTTCGTCAGACCAATATAACTAGTATCAGTGCTGCTATCAGTGCTAATACCTATGTTAGAGTGAAAAGAAGGAGGATTGAAAAGAATGGAAAGTTGGAATGTCACAATTAAGGTCTAAATAGCGGGCCAAATAAGGCTTGAAGCATAGTTAATATTGATCTTCTTGATGAAAAGAGGAAGAGGAAGAAAGTAAAGAGTTGGAAGTAAGGCCTTATATACACAGATTATTGTAGAGGATAGGGTGGATCCGCAACATGGGGGGTTCGCCCACATGCAGTTTAAAACGCGCTGCTGCTCTAGGCGAGCGCCTCACTCACTAAACACTCACTATTCACTTCCAATGCCATCAAGAGGAACTGTGACGACTCTATGCTTTGCCAAATACAGCGGAGCTACGGTCAAAATGTGCTAAAGCGGCTGCCACGATATACAACGAAGCGACATTTACATAAGCGTGCAGCCTACCTTGATACGCGCGTAAGACAGCCAGCTAGTCTTGCAATAGACGAGGATTGGCATCTGCGACTTGGACACCCTCGAGAAGAACCCCTTAAAAGGCCTAACAGCTACGGTCTATTAAAGCAATGAAACTATATTATTTGCTGTATATAGAAGGAAAGAAACCACAGAGGACTTCGGGAAGAGGGAAAGACCTGTGATTCGAAGCTATGATGTTTGTCGCTACAAATGCGTCACACATGTGGTCGCTTGGCGCCCTGGTCAGCTGAATACCCTTCTTCATCCCCACTCTCCTGCCTCTCACGTTTTAGAGATGGTGAAGTCCCTTTGCGATATACCTTGTACATATGGCACGCCACGCCCTTGTCTGTCGTACCGACCTATCCGCAATCTAGGCAAAGCAATAGAGATTATGCGAACTGCTAAGTTACAGTCGTCCTAGAGTAGCCAACCCAGTTACATATTTGCTTCCGAGAAACAATATATTAAGTTCGGGTTCCAATATAGACCCGGTTAAAGTGTGAAATAAGCGATGGAATATCTTTAATTAACTTATATTATAGAAAAGGATAAACGAGAGGGTGAGTAGCAGGCCGCTGTTGGTTTCTCCAGGTGTCTCTGCAAGTGTCCAATTAAGGCGTATATTGCGGACCGTAGGTTTTGCCGACGTGGGAGCTCTACTCCAGCGAGCCGTATACCTCCTCGTAATATAAAGGGTACGGAAAACGGTTTTCGAAGAGACCCTTTTGGAGATATATGTTACTAATATGCCGGGTAAGGCTATATTGCTAAGTAAACGACTTACTGCAAATAAGACAGCGGGAGACATTATCGTCGTCCTTCTGCACCCTAGCTGTTGTCCTATACCCTTCCTGTTTCCATATAGGATCGTCCTCTCTATCTAGGCCATGTTCGAGAGTGACAGCTTCCCCGAATTTCGTTAAAGCGTAAGGTGGCTCGCGGAGATAGGAAAGAAGAGCTTTAGTATATTATCTAGTATAAGTATTACCGACGCTCTTCGTATCTATCGATACCGCGATAAGATAAGCTACGTTAGCCGCAGTTCTAACTGCGCCCCTTAAGAAAGATTAGTTAGCAGGCTCTTTTCCCTGCTATCGTAAAGCAGCTGCCTTAGCAAAGTACTACTTCCTAGCCCGAGTAAGCTTAAGTTAATAAAGTTATTATATTAACTCGCTTGCTTTTAGCTAAAGAGCCTTATAATGCTCCCTTATTAATATTTCGATAAGCTAGCGAAGCGAGGTAATATCCTCTTGCCGATTAAGCTGTATTTATCCTTAGGGAGAAATATAAAGGGGGGCGCCCCGATTACGCTTTAGAGATATATTACTAAGTTCTTCAAAAAGCTCTGACTTCCGCTTTACGTTATTAAATATAAGGCCTAAGAGGTTTTAATTAACTCGGTAGCTCTAATAGTTCGATTCGAATATAGCTTAGGTATAGCTAAGGATATAGTTGCATATGCTGTTAGGGAGGGCTGCTAGTAAAGAAGGTTAGAGTTAAAACTTATAGCGATAAACGGGTATTAGGGTTTCGAACCGGTTAGTCTGCTTCCTACGCTTATACGGAGCGTATAAGGGCGAGGATACTCCTTAAAGCTAGTAATATCTAAGATACGATGCTAGAGTATATAAAATTGCCTCGAAGATAAGCGGAAAATATCCTTATTAAGCTATTAGGTCTTAAAAGGTAGCGAGAGACTAGGGACTAAAGAGAGATTAGGCCGGTCGAAGATCTTATCTATTAACCTAAACCCCTGCTTAAAAGCATTATCTTAGATCGCCTAAGCGAGGATTAGACTAATTAGGCAAATCGGGAAATAGTCTACTTATACTATAGAAAACGCGATGCTAGCTATAGTAAGCTAAAACTTATAAGCCTATTATAAAAATGCGCCCGAGCGCTTAATAGATAAAGCTTACCTTTCGCTATATCTATTAGGGCCTGCTATAACCTTAATCTTATTCCTTATAAGTTAAACGGTAATAATAAGCTCCGCCCGCCTGCTTATGCAGTGGATTAGATCGAGCTTAAAATGCTTATATAGGAGCCTTAGTAGTATTCTAGGCTGGGCGCTAGTTATACCTTCTAATAGGATTGCAGTATAAAAGGCAAGTCTAGCTTAGGGCTAGTAGATAATATTATTTAAGTATTCCTATAATACTTTTAATACTACTAATATATTATTAGCAGTAGTGCCTTTCTTTCTATACGATATAATTTATAGTAAGCTAAACTCTTTAGCAAGCTCTTTTTAGGAGTTGCTAATCTATTATAATTATTAATTAGTTAGCGTATCTATTACGAGGGCGTAGAACTCTCGAATAAGATATACCTTTATAACCTAATAAGTAGGCTAGCGATCTTGCCCCTTCTTCCAGCTTAGATCCTATATATAGGCATGCTTAGGATCGCTAATCCGGTTAAGCTATATAAGCTTTATATTAGCTCGGATCGCGAGATACTTCTATATATTCTGGATACTGCTAATTATAGTAATACCCCTTTCCGATCGAGACTCGTGCTTATTAAGGCTAAGAGTATAGCGCCGGGACTATTTAATATACTATTTTAGGAAGGATCGAAATAATTTCTAGGTCTGGCTAGTATAGGGATTCCGAGCGTAGTTTATCTAAGAGGCTTCCTTATCGTAAGCGCTTATAGAGCAAAATCTATCTACCCAATCAGTTATCTGAATATAATAGAATTTATAGATAGCCCGGCCTACTTTTGCTACTTAGTCCATATGTTCTCTTGTATATATAGGTAACGTTTACTATAGAGGTAGTCGTTATTAATAGGCTCTTCGTCTTCTTCGAAGTCTTAAGCAAGCCTCTCTAGCTCGTCATCATATAAACAAGGTTGGGTTAAGGCTCTGGGAAGCTGTTCCAGCTTAGCCGGGAGAGGTTTCCCAAACTTGGGTGACATTAGGATAGCGGGAATGGGTATCCGCGGCGGCGCGTGTGCGAACTTTGGTATTTCCAATATACGGGAACGAAACTGCAGCAGACTGCAGATTCAAAATCGGTGAAAAGGAGCAGAACTGGCCAAAACCCAAGGTCTGAACGTAGAGAAGAAGAAGAAGAGGGGGAAGTAAAAAAGAAAACCTGTCCAGGTGGCCTGCAAATCCGCAAAGCGACCATTTCGGTTTCTTTTGCAAGCTGTACAGCGCATAGCCTCGATGTATCGACATCTTATTTCGAATTGTCGGTTTTTGGTGAAGCTCTATAAATCACGGTTGGGTGTGAATCCATCCAGGTATTGCGATTATTGGAAAGTCCGAAACGGTAAGACTCGGTAGCAAGTTTCCCGGAAATAGGAAATAGTTCGTTTTTTCCTGATTTCTAGCAACAGAAACGGGTGCATCCATTTATGTCAGTTTTAATTTACGTAAGCACTACTATGGAGTAGGACGAGGCAAAGATAGCAGTCCGCTTCAGTCTTGCTTGAATTGAATAGCAGATTTTCATGGAAAAAATAAATAGTAGGTCGAGAGGCGCTTAACTGTAGGGGGAAAGAGAGTTACAGGAGGTGTAGTTGTAGCTATTGCGGGCGAAGCTGGTGTGGATGATCACAATGGAGAGTAAAGAAGGGAGAAGGAAGCCCTTGGGGAGGGATTTTGGAAATCTCTATATAGTAAAGCATCCCAAGCTTCCTGCAACATACAACCACACATAGTGGAGAACTTGGGATCCCGTCCGCTCTCCCCTAAATAAGCCACTAATGGCCGGATTAGTAGTTAAGTGGGTGACCATTAGCGAATACCTGGTGTTGTATGTCTTCTTAACCTTTTTAGATGGGAGGGCGCATTTTTTTTTTTTGGAAGATAGGTGACGACGAGTTCTGCGGGTTCGTTCGTATCCTTATAGATTCCTTTTAGTAGTATAGTTTATTTAGTAGATTTTATTTAGTAGCCGCTTAGCTATATTTGCTTATAGATAAAGGCTTGGATAAAGGAACTATATATTAGTTTGAATTTAGTAGGCAGTCTATAGCTAGTAATAGAA
>MUZH01003579.1:0-16655 GCA_003012965.1 Juglanconis oblonga
ATAATATAGGGATATAACTTTATAAAGGTATAAAAGGTATATATAAGCTATCTAAGAAGTGCAATATTATATAGTATAGTAATATAATATACCCTAACGGAATTAGGGCACCCCCCTAAAGGCATTATAAAGAGATTATAGTAAGTATAGAACGATACCCTTAAAGTAATCTCCAGGGTATATAAAAATATACTAATATAAGATCTAGAAATAGAGATAGCCTGCCCCCTACTCGACCTCTACTTTAATAAGAAAGTAGAAGTCTTCTAATACTACTTCTTTATATTACTAGTATATAGCTATATTATTGCTAAGATATCGAAGATTTACTACCTCTTATTTAGGAAGAGGGGGAGGGGCAGATTATAGAAATTCCTATTATAGCTGAAAGAATATATTAATAGGAAGGAGTAATAAGTAATAAGATAGCTTAAAGAGGAATCCTATATAAGCGCTGCTATTTTTCGAGATTAGAAGGTAAGGTAGAAAAAGGAATAGGACTAGGGCTTTAGAGGCAGAGAGAGGAGGGCGATTAATAACCCTAATTTCGATTACTCTACGATTAAGCTAAGATATAATATAATAAAAGCGGAGAGTTTGCTATTAACTTAAGTATATATAGGGAAGATAGGGCTAAGAGCCTTCCTCTTCTAGATAAGAGTCCTTAAGGTTCCTACCCCTTATTATCGGTATAGTAAAGGCTAGGAAAGACTTGCTTATATTGCCCTTTATTATCTAGTAGATAAGGATATATTCCAGGAGCTCTTCCCTAGCATTTATAATATAGAGGACCTTTAGAGAGTATTCTCCGACCCGAAATTAGCAAGACTAATAGTTTAATAGCTTATATCTACTAGCTATCTTCTGCTATATTAGCTATACTTTAGGATTTAAAATAAGAATATTAAATAAGGCAAAAAGATCTTAATTACTAGCCCGAAGAAGAAGAGGAAGAAGCAATTTTATAGCAATCCCTTAGATAAGCCTAGTTATATAAGGCTAAGATATTATATAGCAGTTTAGCTAAAGAAAAGGGTCCTTAAGATTAGGCTCTTACTCTAACTCCTAGATTATACCTTTACTAATTTTATTTATAACTAAGAAGTAGTTATAGCAACCTCTAGTCTATTATAATTATAGCTAAGCAAGAGGTTATTATAAGATACTAGGACGAGATTAATATAGGGCATATATACCCTATAGGAAAATATCGATATTATTAAATAGTAATATTGCTATAATATTACTAAGAATTATCGGAAGACTACCTTAATTATTACCTTATAAATTTACTTAATATTATAAAGACCTTATAGAAATACTAAGGCGATTTCTCCTTACTTCTTTATAAATACTTTAGACTTAACCTTANNCTATAAATATTTTAGACTTAACTTTAGTAGGGCTATCTCCGGAAGGCTTGCCCTTAGCTATATATATAGCAACTGCAGCCTAGCTAGATACTAGGGTATAGTCGCTAAGAAGTAATATTAATATCGCCTTAATATAATTGCCTTAATAATATAATTAATTAAAATCTATCTTAATATATAATAGGCGCTAATATAGCCTATTTCCACCTTTATCCTTATTATCGAAATAGTCGAGGCAAGGCTGCTTTAAGGATTTAGAAGGAGTCTTAGGGGTATTCTTAATTAGGGCGTTATACTTATTAAGGGCATTATAATACTGCCGAGGGTTAGCGGAGACTTATCCGAGAAGGCGCGCTTACTTACGTTTTTAAAGGCCTTTATTCTATTAATAACCTTATCCTTCTTCTATAAAGTTAGAGATACCTTAGCAAGATTATAGAGGGCTAATGCCTTAGCTATAAGCTCCTTACTAATTAGCAACCTATCCCTATCCTTATTATAAAAGAAATAATCGCCGATCTATCTTATAAGGTTAGTAGAGAGGTTTTAGCAAACTTATAGTAACTATATATTAGATAGTATTAGCCTTAGCAACCTATCTTTATATATTAAAAATACCCCTTTCCTAGCCTAGCTAATACGATTAGCGGAGTTTGCTAAGAGCCTTATATAATATCTTTTATTAGTCTTTTAGATATAGGGCTTATTAGGCAATGCTTTCTCGGTATAATAAAGGGTATAATAACTATAGATATTCTAGACCGATATAAGGTAGCGATAAGCTAGGGCTTTACTCTTCTAACCCTTATTAAGATTAGAATTAAAGATTATAGAGATATATTATAAAGGTAGGATATCGGTAATTAAATTAATCGGCTTTAGGCAAGAACTTAGGGGATAGAGGATATATAACCGAGCGATTATATTAAGGTCGCGGCTAGCTAAGGGCAAGGACGGGCGCAGTATATTACCTATATTATTAAGCTGCGAACTCTTAGCAACGGGCGAACTTTAATTATTAAAGGTAGATAGTATATCGGCTATTATAATAAGGGTATAGAGATATAGGCGAGAATTAATTATTAGGTAGTAGTAGAGGACGGGGGGCCGGAGAGCTTAAGGCGATATTGCGGAGAGGGTCGACTATCGGAAGAAAAGAAAGAAGGAAAGTTGAATTTCGGCGAAAAAGCAACCCTTATATAATAGNNGATATAGGCGAGAACTAGTTATTAGGTAATAGCGGAGGACGGGGGGCTGGAAAGCTTAAGGCGATATTATAGAGAGGGTCGACTATCGGAAGAAAAGAAAGAAGGAAAGTTGAATTTCGGCGAAAAAGCAACCCTTATATAATAGGGGGTAAGATGTACGGACTATCTACTAATGCTACTAGCTGCCTTCCGCTTTCGGCTAGTTAGGATTCTGCCGGGTCGCTAAGACCTTACTGCAAAGTCCCCTTTCTTATAGATTTTTAGCGTAATAGTATTATATCTTTGGAATGTTATATATAGGAAGCCGCGATATCGCGGAGAGATCGTTATAAGGGGGTTTCGTCTAGCCTTCGGGCAAGGTTTTTCCCCTTAAGTATTCGTAGAGTGTCCGTATGCCTTCTAGGCGCTATACTAGTTATAGCTAGCGTGATAAGAATATTATTATTATTATTATATATAACTATATTAATATTTTAGACTATTAGAATAACTTCTTATATGTATATAGAGTAGTGAAACGAATAAATTCTAGTTATATATAGAAAGAAGAAAAGACTAAGATCCTTAATTCTAAAGCTATTAAAGGCCCTATTTAAGTAACCCTTCTAGTGCCTAACTAAGCAAATAACTATTAACTATTAATAGGCCGATTTATACGAACTAAATTTGTTCTAATATAAACCCTATTTCAGACCCTGTTTAGCCCTATAATATACGTCCTTTTCTAAAAAAGATACTTTGTTACTCTGCCTATTCGTCGAAAATCGTTAGATATATACTTTAATAGGCGCTATAATTCTAGTTTACAATTCTTATTTCCTGTAGCCCGTTTCCTGCTTCCCGTTTTCCGTTCTGCAATCGTTTGGATCTCCGGTTTAGGCGCTACCTAAAACTCGAAAAAGGTATAAAAAAATTAAAAAAGGAGGTAATGTTCTCGGGAATTGAGCCCGACGTGGGGGTCGAACCCACAACCTTGAGATTTAGAATCGTGAAATTGCTAAGAGTCTCACGCTCTACCGATTGAGCTAGCCGGGCGCCACTAAGGCGCTTGTTGTGAAAGATCCACAATACAGCAGTATATATGGTCAAGTTTTTCCCACGATTTGCATTTTCACTTGCAACTTGACTGCTGGAGAGTCTTCTCTATAACTATACTGAAGAACAGTCTTGATTTACCCGCTTAGTACGTGAGCCAATGTGGGCTGCAGTGAGACCCTGATTGAGCCAGGATTCTAACACGGTTGATATGCCACAGGTCTATTACCCACAAAACGCAGAACACGAGAGTTTAGGACGACATCGACTCCGGCTCCATTAGTCTTGGCCATGAGCTTCGGCTTGAGAAGACGTGACCTTCCGAGATACCGTACTTGTTTGTGACGAAGGCGCGTTTCTCTGGAGTTCCCGCGGTGGCGGAAACCTCGGCACCAGCAAGCTGGGCGAGCATGATGGCTGCTTGGCCTACACCACCCGTCGCGGCATGGATGAGCACAGACTGACCATTGGACAGGTTAGCCGTATCATACAGTGATATGTAGGCCGTGGCAAAGATCATCGGAATCGACGATGCCTCGTCGAAGCCTAGGTGGACGGGCATGCGACAGACAGAGGTCCAGTGAATCCGGGCACGACTCTGATATTGGCCATCCAGCAGCGACATAACGGGGTCGCCAATCTTGTAGCCCTGCAATGCAGCCACAGGGCCGACGCCGGTGACGATGCCAGAGCACTCAAGGCCCATCACTGTCTCGTCCAGTTGCCCCATAGCGGCCATAACATCTCGGAAATTCAGGCCGAATGCCTTGGGCTCTATTTCAATATGCTCTGGACCCAAGTCGCCGTTCGTGTCCTCGGAACCATCACCGAACACAAGCGTCTCCAGCAGCCGGGAGTGCCCACCTGCAGCTTGAAATTGCGACCAGGTTGTACGAAAGGCTCCGGCTGAGGCTCGGAGCCATGCTCATCGCCCTCCGGGAAGATGGACTTGTTTCTCTCGTAGTCCTTCTGCAATCTGGGCATGAGGACTAGACCGTTCCGCTCAGCGAATTCGAAGTCCCGCCCCGAATCATCCTTGTCAAGGCTAGAATTGCTAGAATGCCCCAAAGTGGCAACAAGTACGCGCGCGACGACAAAGGCGTCGTCCTGGTCCAAGGACGGCTTAGCAGGGTCCAGGTCTACCGAGATGAACCTCTTGAGAAGGCTTCCCTGACGCATGCTGCGTAAGAATCCCGGGCTCAGACTCGGGATTCTCACAATCGACAGCACCCCCGCGAGTAATCCAGACAAGGGCCTTGCAGCCGAGCGCAAGAGCTCGCAGTGCTTCAAACTCCTCTGGCGAGGGATTCAAGAGAAGCGGTCGGTGCAGTTCCCCGACGAAACAGACTTTGCCACCAAGATCAACCGAGTCGAGAGATTGGATACTGGGTGGGCTTGTCCCAGTGGTGGTGGCGATGGAGCTTTGCAACGTTTTCAGCCAGATATCGCTTGGAGCTGAGGTACTGCTGCTGCTGCCGCTGTCGTCTTGGAGGCCGATGACAAGGACGACAGGATCAAAGTGCGGAGAGGCTATTGTCTCTCCAGCCTGTGTTGCCGTCGAGATGAGACTGCTGAAAGTGTACAGGTCTTCACGTTCACAGTCGTGCACCTCCAAGTCGAGCCCGCTAAAGCTAGTGGCCTTGAGCACGCGGTCCCAGTGCGGAATGGTCAAAATGGGACTGAGCTTGCGCTCTTCTTCCTCGCTCAACCACCAGCCCGGCAGAGGCCCGAACGTGAGCTGCATATCCATCTGGTTCTTGGTGCTCTCCATCATGAGCAGCTTGCCACCAGGTTTCAGCAGACTACGCACGTGGCTCATGGTGGTCTGCATGTTTTTGGTGGCATGAAGCACCTGGCAAGCAATAACGATATCGTAGCTGCCGCACTCGAAGCCTTGACTGGAAGGGTCGACCTCGATGTCCAGCTTCTTGTAGCTGATGAGTTCGCTCCAGTCCGAAAAGTGCTCTTGCGCGTCCGCAAAAAAGCCCGAGGACACGTCCGTAAAGTGGTATTCGGACGCGAACGGCCCAAACCCGGATTTCTTCTCGTTGCCAATAACTTGGAGCATGTTACGCGTGGTGCCACCGGTGCCGGCCCCAATCTCGAGGATTTTGACCCGCGGGTTCTTGTGTACAAGATGCCCAACGACTTTGGCCAGCTGAATGTTGATTCTGTCAAACTTCAGGGCGTCCTGACAGTATCTTTAAAGCAGTTTGTCCTCCATGAGTAGCTCGAGGGGGTCCACCTCACGCCGCAGAATCGACACAAGCTGGGGACCCAGGCGCCTGACTACCTCGCCGTTGACGCTGGCAGAGGCCACCGCCTCGACCAGGCTTGATCTGTCTTGGGCGCTGTCCTCTGCCCATGTCTCGCTGCCCGGGCCCAGCTCGCCGGCCCGGGCTTGCGTGACTTGCAGCTTCATCCACGTGTAGAACTTTTGGTGGTGCCACTCGAACTGCTGAACGTCGGACGGGGTCACTGACGCCAACGCGTCGTGTATGAAGTGAAGACAGGCGCGCCGGAAGTCCATGAGGAGGCCTTGCTCTTTGTGGTCGACGGCGAATTGAAGCTCGTTCTGGAGGACAGTGGGGTGCATCAATGACACGTCGGGTGCCCACCTGAGGGTACTGCATATGTCGTCTTGGTAAGGCTCAGGCTGGCGTGGGATGGAGGCCCCGAGAGATTGGCAGACGAGACCGTCCATGACAAGCACGGGCTGTTGACCACTTGCGTCTGTCATGGCGAGGTTGGCGCGGAAGCTCTTGGAGTTCGCGTGCTGGACTTGCACCTGAGACTTGAACTTGTGACCTGGCTCAGAACTGATTTGGTGAGACACCCGTTCTTGATCGTCTTGGGGACCTTATTGGGCCCATCCTTGCTGGACTCGTGTCCAATCATGGCCCCGTAGGCCCCGACGAAGACGGAGTCAAGTGTGGTGGGATGCAGGACGTGCACAGATTGGTAGTGGACGGGCACTGGGACGAATCCGTGTGCGGCAGCAGCGGAAGCAAAAGCAGATATATCTGGGTATGGCAACAGGGTACTTTTCGACTCACTGATCGAAGCAACGTCGGCAACAGCCAAGGTGCTGACTGCCTGTCCGTCACCGGCCTGCACACGCTCAATGTTCTGGAAGACTGGGCCGTGATAAATCCCCACAGACCTGAAGCCGGCGAAAATGTCTTCTGGAGACACATTCCTCCAGCAGCCCTTGAGAGGCCTGCTGTCAGAATCGCGCAATGGGCTGGCAACATCACTACTGCCGCTGCCGCTCTGGCTCGTCAGCTCCACATGGACGAGGCCCTGGCAGTGCTTGGTCCATTTATTGTCATCAGATGCTGTGAATATCTGGAAGTCGCTCCAGTCTTTGACGCCAAGGGCCTTGGTACCCACCGTCTTGAGCGTTGTGTGGACCTCGATATCATCGACG
This sequence comes from Juglanconis oblonga, assembly GCA_003012965.1. Taxonomy (NCBI): domain Eukaryota; kingdom Fungi; phylum Ascomycota; class Sordariomycetes; order Diaporthales; family Juglanconidaceae; genus Juglanconis; species Juglanconis oblonga. The sequence continues at coordinate 7,047 of MUZH01003579.1, forward strand.
CCGTCAGGAATCAGCAGAGCTGCCTGGATGTCCACGTCTCGAAGTCGGTATCCAGAGATGTCGGCCTCGCCGTTGTTCGGTCCACTAGATTGGCACGCTGCCTCAACAGCCATGGAGATGTAACCTGCACTCGGTAAGGTTGAGTATGTCGTTACCGTTGACTTTCCAATGATGGTGGGCATCCAAATGCCCATTGCCAGCTCCATTGGTAGAGGGATGGTAATGCTCGTTGACTGAGTTATTCGCTTCGTCAGAGTCGTGGCTATGGCCGTTGAGAAGACCGTTGCCGTTTCCATTCTGTTGGACTCGCTCCGGCCGCCATTTCTCCATGATGACACTGTCACAATCATGTAATTAGCTTCAGCTTTCCCGCCCAGGCGAAGGACTGGAGCCGCGTTGAAGGGAGGCAAAACTTGCTGAGCATTCGCGCCGCCATATCCGAAGTTGTTCACAGATGCATGCCGGATGTCGTCGACACCTGTAGGCCAATGCTCACACGTTTGCGGCACCTTCAGGTGCCACTCGTCCAGCTTGAGCTGCTTGTTCGGTTTCTCGAAGTTGATGCTGGGCGGTATGATCTGCTTCTCCATGGCCATGACAACCTTGATGATACTCGCCAGTCCCGAGGTGGCATTCTATACTACGGATCCATTGTCTGCAGCCGCTGGATCAGCACTTGGTCGGCGATGATATGATTGCTGGCCGAGCGAGGATTATTCGAGATGACTGGGGACTGGACAAGGGCGCAATGATGGCAGTCGAAGCCCAACGTGAGCAAGTGGAGTGGCTCATTCATGGCACCGCCGCAGGGCCACACCCGGTCACGATTGCATGTTACAACGGACCGAGGAGCTTCACCCTGGCAGGAACCACAGAAGCTATCGAGCAAGCGGCAAAGACCATTTCGACTAATGTAGCTTTTGGCTCGATTCGTGCTAAGAAGCTCAAAGTCACCAATGCCTTCCCTTCAGCCCTGGTCGAGGACCTGAGACCCAGGTTGGAGCACATGGCGCAAGACTTGACTTTCCGTGTTCCGGTGATCCCCATAGAGTTTGCGCGCGAGGTCGACCTGAAGGGTCCACTATCACCAGGATTTGTGGCAGATCACATGCGAGACTCCGTGTATTTCCACCAAGCGGTGCAAAGGCTCTCGGCGAAGCATCCATCTTGCGTGTGGCTGGAAGCAGGCTCCAACTCAACCGTCACCACCATGGCCAGTCGCGCGTCTACTGTTGGTAGGAATACTTCGTCTTCATCTTCCTCCTCCCCGCAGCTGTTTCTGGGTGTGAATATTTCCGACTGATGGATCGACAAGGAATCTCACATCTACGACCCTGAACCTGTGGAAGATTGGCATCAATACCCATTTCTGGCAACACCATCCATCACAGACAAGCCATCATTCCCTACTGCTTCTGCCACCATACCAGTTCGAGATGTCAAGACACTGGATATGATTAAAAGCGCCACTGAAGGCACCCTCACCGACGTTCAGCAAGCTAGAGGCGACCCAAGGTCTCTCTGGTCGTTTGAGGGTTACCAAGATACGAAGCAAACCTCTGCTCGCTTCCGGATCAACACCGACTCTTCCCAATACAATGACATGGTTAGTAGCCACACGATTGCCCAAACAGCACCGATTTGCCCAGCAACGCTCGAGATTGACATGGCCATCGACGCACTCATGAGCTTGCACAAGGATTTCAAAGAGGGACACCTTCAGCCGCAGATTTTGGACGTCGATAACCATGCGCCTGTCTGCCTCGACTTTTTCAGGAACCTATGGCTCGACCTTACAGCCATAGACATCTCTTGCAGCCCGTGTCTCCAATGGAGCTGGAAGTTCGTCAGCGATATAGCGGGGAAAGCCTCTTCGTCGACGGTCCACGTCAGCGGCCAGATATTCTTCTGTCCCGTGCAAGATCCGAGGCTCCAGGCCGAGTTCAGCCGCTACGAGCGCCTAGTCAACCACTCACGCTGTTTTGAAGTACTTGGCGGCAACGAAGCTGGCGACGATATCATCCAAGGCAAGAACATATACAGGACTTTCGACGAAGTGGTCCAGTACGGTGAGCGTTATCAAGGCCTACAGCGGCTAGTTGGTCGCCAGGCAAGTAGCGAATCCGCCGGCCGGGTGGTGAGAGGTATGCCGGGGATACTTGGCTCGACGCTCACCTGTCAGACTGCTCCAGCCAGGTCGGTGGAATTTGGGTGAACTGCATGACGGACAAAAGCCCCAACGACATGTACATCGCCAATGGTTTCGAGAAATGTGTCCGCTCGCCGAAGCTGCGCAAGGGCGACCCACGTCCCGACGACTGGCACGTTCTCGCCTGCCACGAGAAGCGTGGTACCAACGCCTTCGTTACCGACATCTTCGTCTTCGACCCGAGAAACGGAGCTTTGGTCGAGGTGATCCTGGGCATCAATTACGCACGGGTGTCCAAGAACTCCATGGGCAAGCTGCTCCAACGACTCACATTTGATGACTCGGTGGAAAACATGATGGACAAGCCAGGGCACGAGTCTCTCAGAACCCATGGCCATATGCCCGTGACCGACCAAGATACGACAGGACACAGCAACGGCCACAACGTCGGAGCCACCTTGGTCGGTGTAGACCAGGAACACAAGCAACCCAATGGCCTGCATGCTTCCGTAACTCCCCGGATACGAGTGATTCTCTGCGAGCTTTCAGGTTTGGAGCCCGACGAGGTCAAGGATGATGCGGAACTCGCAGACTTGGGCATCGATTCTCTCATGGGCATGGAGCTAGCACGCGAGATTGAAGTCGCTTTTGTATGTACGCTCCCTACTGAAGTCTTGCTGGAGGTGAGGGATTTCCCAGGGTTGGTCCACTGTGTCCAGCAAGTGCTCGGAATGGAGGATTCTGCAGAGGAAAGCCACGACATGACCTCGGAAAAATCCACTGCGACTTCGAGTGACGACACCGCCCCAGTATCTTCGACGAGGACTTCGGCGCCCCAGAGCCCCTTTGAGTCCACAATCTTGACAAACGGTAGCCAGAAGAGAAACTCGTCGGCCCAGCATCTGAACGGTACAAACGGAGCGAGAGATGGGTCCAATGCTCTGGAGCTTCCCTCGTCGACGGTACTTGAGGCATTTGCCGAGTGCAAGCTGCTTACAGACCACTTCATCGAGTATCATGGCTGCAGCCACTGCTTGCACTCTGTCATGCCGATGCATACACAACTCTGTATCGCACTCACCATAGAGGCTTTCCAGAAGCTTGGGTGTGACTTGCGCGCAGCCAAGCCAGGCCAGACCATAGCACGTATCAGCCATGTTCCGATGCTCAGTCGACTGGTAGACTATCTGTACAAAATGCTCGAGGAAGAAACCGGGATCATCGCACAGGATGGTGGCAGAACCACGCGGACGGCGGTACCCATTGCAGAAGCATCCAGCTTCGAATTGCTGCAGTCGCTTCTATGGGAGTTCCCCGAGCATCAATACCCCCATAAGCTCACCTATTTCGCGGGCGCAAGGCTCGCCGAGGTCCCATCAAGGTCATATTTGGAAGCCAAGAGGGAAAGGAGCTAGCCTCGGGTCTGTACGCCGACTCTCCGCTCAACAGGCTGTCGTACACCCAAATGCGCGACTTCATCGCGAAGCTCGTAGCGCGGCTACCAGCAGGCAGTGGACCGTTGAAGATCCTGGAGTTGGGAGCTGGGACTGGAGGAACAACCAAGTGGATTGCACCTTTACTGGTTGATCTAGGCATACCGGTGGAGTACACTTTCAGCGATCTTGATCCGTCGTTCGTGGCAGCGGCCAGAAAGACGCTCGGCAAAGAGTACTCCTTCACGAAGTTCCGGACCGTCGACTTCGAAACGACGCCTCCCGAAGATCTCGTGGGAAGTCAGCACATGGTACTGGCCAGTAATGCCGTGCACGCGACGCATAGCTTGACGCGGTCGCTGGAAAATATCAGAAAGACGTTGCGTCCGGACGGATTCGTCATGATACTGGAGATGACGCGAACACTGTACTGGGTCGATATGATTTTCGGCCTGCTGGAGAGCTGGTGGCTTTTCGATGACGGTCGGGAGCACGCCATCGCCAACGAGTCACGGTAGGAAAAGGATCTACACTCGGTCGGCTTCGGCCACGTTGACTGGACCGATGGAAAATACCCCGAGGTCGTGCACGATTCAGCGTGTCCTGCTTGCTCTCAACGGAAATGAAAGCAAGAGTAAGGTTGACTCGGCCGAAACAGCAGCTCGCCAGGCTATGATCGATGCTTATGTCGACAAGCACACGGTGGGATTCACCGGGCCGATGCATTCGCCGACACGAGCTGCGAGAGACGACCTGTGCGTGCTGGTGACGGGAGGCACAGGTAGCCTGGGCTCTCATATCGTCGCACACCTGTTGCAACAAGCTCAAGTCAAGACAGTCGTGTGTCTCAACCGGAGAGGTGCAATGGATGCGGTGGCACGGCAGCTGCAGGCACTCGAATTACGAGGCATTCGATGCGCAGAGGTGTCGAAGCTGGGGGTGATTGAGACGGACGCGACGAAGCCACAACTGGGTCTAGACAAGGAGCAGTACAACAAGTTGGCAGCCACAGTCACGCACATGATACACAACGCATGGCCGATGAGTGGTACGCGGGCGCTCAAAGGCTTCGAAGAGCGGTTCAAGACGATGCGCAACCTGCTTGACCTAAGCAGCGTGGCAGCGTCGACGTAGAGTGCAGCCATTGGCTTCCAATTCGTGTCGTCCATCGCTGCAGTGGGCCATCAGCCCATGGTGACAGGTTCCAGGCTGGTGGCGGAAGACAGGATAAATACGGCAGCGGCAGGATTGGAGCCGAGGTGGTTGAGTTTGCAGAATAGGTGCGGCTAGTGCGGCTGGTGCGGTCGTCTCCGGGTGCGGTGGAGGGGGAGAACCCAGCGGCGAAGCTTGTGAACTTTTTCGAAGACGATTTCCAACGCATGTCGTGTGGAGGTCTGCTACTCGACACGTCCAGGGCGTGCGAGCACTCGGAAACATTGAGGGCTGTGCGGCCGGTGGGACCTGATGTCGTTTGCAAGTTTATAGATGCCTGGAAGACGGCCGGCCTTTTGAAGCAGCAAGTAGTGGGACGGAGCAAGCCATGGCTTTTCTTTTTAGAATTGATGCTGATCAAGAAGACATGGTGACAACTGCAGTTGAAGTTGACGAGCAACTTTGGCAGTGACGTTGAAACAAGCTTCGTGTGCAACTACTTAGGTAGTAAGCAAGACATGGACAGGGGCCTTGGCTTCTTAGGGCTAGCTGGCGTCAGGGGCTGAGTCGTACAGGGTACAGGGTACAGGGTACTACCTACCTGGGTAGGTACCTGGACAGCATGTGTTGAGGTCCTTGCAGCGGAAAAAGATACATAGTACTTGGCTTCCATGTTCTACTGTGATGCTATGATGCTATAGCGACACAACAACCTTCTTGGCACTGACTCCCTTCCTCTGCACATCCATTGCCTCCTGGATGGATTCCAGCCCCTTCCCAACAGTCAACGGCTCAGGCGCCGCAACGTAGAGGCCTCCTCCCAGAGCATACGGCAGGAAGTCCACATACAGTTTGGCGCTGACTTCGTTGACGCCAAGCTCAGCACCCTCCACAAACTTGGTTTCGCCTCCAATCTCCTTGGCCTTCCGTTCGATCCCTTCGTTCCACTCATCCACCCATTTCATGTATGCCGGATACTCGGATGCCTTGGTTTCAGGAGGCGGCCAAGGGAAGCTCGCCTTGAACACCAGCTTGCGAACGTCCGACTCTGACTCTCCCAAGTGGCCCAACACCCCAAGACAGAGCTCCACTGAGCCCGGCCCGCTGGCAAACGCCCCAGCCACCTTCTTCCCCTGGACAGCCGCGGCCATGTCATCCTCCAACGTAGCGCTGGCGTAGTCGAAGACGTGCGATGCTCCCAGCCGCTTTGCATGCTCAAAGTTGCGAGTCGAGCACGTCGTCACCACCTGATATCCGCTGGCATGCGCAAGCTGAACAGCATTGCTTCCCACAGCCGTCGACGCACCTGTGACAATGAGGTACTGCCCGTTGGGCGCCGCGTATGGAACAGTCGGGTGGTCCAGCGCGAGAAACCCCTTCTGGTACAATGCGCATGCTGCCGCCGAGCACGCCATAGGCACCACGCAGGCCGACTCGAAGGACAACGACTCCGGAATGGGCGACGCCATGTGCTCGCGGACGATGGTGTAGTGCTGGAATCCTCCCTCGGCCGCTCGATTGCCGTACAGGTAGAATCCGACCCCGTGCGCCGCCACGCGGTCTCCCACTCGGAACCGGGTAACCTCACTGCCCACCTCCAACACAACACCCGCAATATCCTCTCCTAGAATATGCGGATGCGCGAGCCATTCCCATTTCATATCCCGACCGCTTGCTTGGCCCAGTCCATGGGATTCACAGCCACAGCCATGTTCTGGACCACTATTTGCTTGGCTCCTGGAGTTGTATAGGATGATGGCTTCACCTCGACTGGGTATCGGCCAGGCGCCGTCAGCCATGCTGCTTGGTTGATGGGTGAGGGTGGTGTCATGATGGGCCGTGCGGATATCCCTGCTTCGATCTTGCTGAGTGATGGATTTGATCCCAGGCTGTGGCCTAGCTATATAGGGATCAGTCACTCAGTCACTCTACATATTGGAAATTTGCACTCATCATGTCCATTGTATCTTGACATGAGCCCAGTGGTATCTGGGACAACTCATTCACATACCTAGGTCCCGCTAGGGATACTCGGAGAATCAGAGGGGAGAACTTGCCAAAGAACAATTATCAATAGAATGTCCGTTTTCGCTGTGTTTGCACCATCTTCTACTTCCAATCGGGATTCGGGCGCCGAAATACCGTTCACAATTGCCTTCATGCCGAGTCCGGTCTTACATGCGACGGACCAACGCCGCTCCGCCCGGGCGGCTTCCCCTCCCTCTACGGCGGCGAGTACAACGTGCCTAATAGTGAAGCTGAACATGAAAGACGACTTGAACTCATCCTTGTGGCCGGGCGATCGAACTGCCAGATGTTCCTAGTTTCTCCATACAACGGGAGCGCGCTTACTTACCTAGTAATGACTGTATGTATACGAGAGGGGTATTCGTATTTGCGTTCATTCGTTGGTGTAGGTCTACTGCTTAGCGCGGTATGTTTCTGGCATACGGGTGTAAATCTATAATATTAAAATCAGCATAATTTAATATAACCCCCTCCATTCCTTACGTTCTTAGCATCCGATTTACTCGCTTTTTTCGTACCTATATAAATCGAGTATCGTTAGATAAATCCTAGTAGTTTAGCCGCTATAATACCTAATTTAAGCCTATTACAGCTTGCTATTATTAAGAGTATACTCTAAGCTAGCTAAGATATCTTTATAAATAAGAATATCGCTTACTAAGTTTATTATACTCTATAATAGATTTATATAGCCTTAGGAGAGCTTTATAAGCAGTAGAATAATATTAGCTATATTAAGCTATAAGACTAGTATATTAATATAAGGCTTCGAGTATCTCCTACCTCTTATATAGTATATACTAACTTATCTAATTTTTCTTAAGCTTTACTTAACCTCCTATATTATAAAAATAACTTATATCTCGATAAAATATAGTAATAGTTCCTTAAAACCTTTAAACTTAAGATATCTCTATCTGCTATTAGCTATATACTAGTAAGACTAGATTAGGGTATAAAGAAATAAGAGCTTATATCTATAGAGAGAAATACTCTCTTCCGTATATAATAGTTAATTAATATAAATAAGTACTATATTAACTAGTTTATATTTATTAATATTATGCACCTACCCTAGAGAGTTAAGGCTAGGTATTATAGTTGGATCACTGAATTCAAGATTAAGAGGGAGAAGATACTATATTCCCTAAGTAGGTAGTTTAGTATTAAACTGATAATAGATTAATAGACAAACTAAATCTTAAAGAAGGGAAGAAAGCCTTCTTCTACTAAATAGGCCTCGGCCTGCCTTTTACTCTTATTAGCCTATTAATTAAGCCGACCTCTAGTCTTTATAACCTTATAGGTCCGAGTTTATAATAACTATTCTCCCCTTTATAAATAACCGTCCGCAGTTACTAAAGTTGCTATAACGTTTAGTACTATAGAGAGTAATTTATACCGTCTTAATAGTTAGAGCTATAACTGCCTAAGTTATAAGTTATAGGTATAGTGCTTATCTAGGGCCTAGATATATCTCGTTCGTTATAGTCCTCGAAATTCCAACCTCTCTTTCCTCTTATAACCAGATTCCTTTAATAACTCTATTTTTCCTATTATCCCTTAAGTTCCAAACTATTATAAGTTTTTCCTAAATTCTATTTAAAATNNTATCTAGGGCCTAGATATATCTTATCTATTATAGTCCTCGAAATTCTAACCTCTCTTCTCTCTTATAACTAGATCCCTCTAATAATTCTATTCTTCCTATTATACCTTAAGTTCTAAATTATTATAGTTTTTTCCTAAATCCTATTTAAAATACTATTATCCTAATTATTATAATTCCTATTAGCTAGTCTAGTTAGGGGACGCCTAATCGTTTTATCTTATAAAAAAAGGGTAAGGTTTTCTAACTTTTAATATATCTATTATTCTTATTAATCGGGAATATATCTTATCGATAGAAAAACTATATCTTTTTAGTTTTAGCTATAGCTATAATTCCTTCCTTCTTTAGCTAATAATAACCTTCTTATCTTAATTAAATAGCTTTATCTTTTAGCTATAACTTCTATCTATTACTAAGCCTCTACCTTTAATTCTTTACTTATCTGCCCTTATATCTTAATCTTTATAATATCTAGTAATAATTCTAATAATAAGGTAGTTATTAATAAGTATAAGTCCTTCCCTTAATATATCTTCTTATAAGACTATTAACCTATTAATATATTCTGCCTTAGAGCTATCTACTCCTGCTCCTTATTAGGCTATTAATGCCTTAACTCCGTCTTCTGCCCTAGTCCGCTTATCTTATACTTTAATTATACCTTCCAGTCCTATATCGGCTTACTAGCCTACTTATTCTATAATTTCGTAGGTTAATTAGCTTCTATTTCTATATAGTTAGGAGGTTCTTTATCCTAGCCCGGCTGCCTTTATCAATAGTAGGTTTATCCTTTTTATTATAGGCTTCCGATTATAACTAATATTATAAATCTTAAGTGCCGATAATAATAATAACGATATTAAGGAGATTCCTACCTTTATAGTTCGACAGACTCCTCCTTACCTACCTGCTCCTTAATCCAGTCTTTATAATATAACTACCTCCCCTTCTCGCCCTAGCAGTATTCTCGCGCCTACTTGCCCCTCTCAACCTATCCTTCTTAAATATAAATAGTTTATCCTTAATACTACTCGGGCCTTTTACAATATTAGGATATTAAACGACTTCGCTTATAATATATTCTTCGGTATACTATATAAGCAGAAGAATACTAATATAATCAATATTATTTATAAGTTGCTTAAGTAGTTAATTAATTAGGGAGATGCTATATCTTAGGGTAAGGAGGTGCCTAGTCTAGGCAAGAAACGTAAGGCAGGTAATTAGTATTATCT
>MUZH01003580.1:0-16658 GCA_003012965.1 Juglanconis oblonga
TTTATATACCGGGTCGTCGTTCGGTAAGGGGAGTTCGGCCTGCTATTCTGGCATAGAGTATTAAGAGAGGGATATTATAGATCTTAGTAGCGGCTCGACGGCTTAGTTTTAAGTCGGATCTAAGAGCTTTAATAGCTAAAATAATTCGTGCTTTAGTTAATTAGACTTGTATTACTAGTTATAGAAAAAAATAGGTCTAAAGTCGGGTATGGCGTTTTAAGTAGAAAGTATCCCGGGTACTAATGTATCCCGGGTACTGATAATCCACGTTAGATATATATAATTCGTATATAATAGCATATATTTATCTATAATATAATAATCTTCTATTTCTATAAACTCTATACATTAACTAAAGATATATTATAACGAAATTTTAAGACTAGATAGGATTATAATATTATAGTAATATATTAAAGTTAGCTTCTATATTAATAATGCAAAGGATATTAGTTTAAGTTTAACTAATACTACTACTTTTTGCTAGCCTCTGCTATATATAAGTAGTTATTATTTTTAAACTATTAATATAGCTATAAAAGCTATAATAGTCTCTTTTATATAAAAGAATATACTTAAAAGCCTAGTACTTAATACTATATAGTGCTATTAATAGTAAGTAGTTATTATTTTTAAGCTATTAATATTGCTATAAAAGCTATAATAGTTTCTTTTATATAATAGAGGATGCTTAAAGGCCTAGCACTTAAGATTATATAGGACTCTAGCTATATTATTTTCTTTTCTTTATTATTTTATATTAGATATACTATTTTACCTGCTTCTAGGTTTCTTATCTAGTCTTCTCTTTGCTTTAATAGATAAACTTAATAATTTCTCTATATATAATAATAGCATTCTCCTACCTTAGTAATTCTATTCTATATCTATTTTTATAGAAATTGTTTTCGATTTTACTTAGCTTATATATCCCTTTGGCCTTAAATTAACTTAGAACTTCCTTATAAGTCTAGATTAAAGCAAGAAAGTATTTTTTACTTTATTATTATTATAAAGCCTGCTTATTAGAATATCTATTATACTTAAGAGGGAAGAGGTTAAGTATATTAAGTTATCTGCTACTATTCAAAAGGTTATTATATATAACTAAGTTATTAGTCTTAAGGTAAGCTTACTATAGCTATTATTAATAATCGCTATAAGGACTTAGAGATTTAGTATAGAGATAAGTTAAAATACTCGGAAACTTAAGACTCTTTAACTATTATTTTATAAATGATTTAGATAAAGATATATACGAAGCTTTTACTAGTTAACTTATTTTAATCTAGTTATTATACTATATATTAGTATCGATGCTAGTCTTAAACTAGCTATATTAATAATATCTAAACTTAAATAGTATTATATACTAGTATTAACTAGCTTATAAAGCTCTTATAATCTTATTATTATCTATCTATTCTAGTCTAAAGGCTATTATTTTGCTCTTTTACTATTGACAGCACTATATAATCGTAAGTGCTAAGCTTCTAAATATTCTCTATTATATAAGGGAAACTAATATAGCTTTCATAGCTATATTAATAGCTTAAATAATAATAACTACCGATATATATAGTCCTAAGTATATAAGCCCTTCCAAAATATTAGCTAACTATGTAATATAAATGCTTTTATATATATTAAATATAAGTTAAGTAGTAGCTACCCGATTTATCCTTTATCCTATAACTAATAAGCACACCTGCGACTCCGTTTGAAGATGCGCCTTCTTTCCCCCTTTTCCTCGTTGTTCCTTCTCAGTTGACTCGGTATACTATCCGGCGCTACGGCAGCTGATGATGGTACTGACAATACGGTTCACATTAGACGTGGGGAACATTATGGCTGGCACTACCAACGGGGGCTATGACAACTACAAAACCCTTATAGACACCTGGCCCGACGAGAGTGGAAATCTAGTCGACAACGCTGCTTGATATCTCGCTGCCTATGATACGGACTACGTTGTGCGTGCCGCCCTCCAGTCCTTTTTCTACCTGAAGCCTAAGAGAGTTGGGCATACCGTGACAACCGAGCCGGCAAACTTGGACGTTTTCAACACCCTCAAAAGTATATGCTCTACCCTCGCCATTCGTGTTAGGTTTATACACAAGACAATCAGGTGCTGATGATCTCGATTTACTGCGTACAGGAAACTTCTTGCTTGTATCAGAGTTCTTTTGGGAGCAGCCCCTTCCCAGGCCTGTTCTACGACTCGACCTGCGACAACCAAGGCAACGAGATCTGGGCCGATGACGTGTCCCAGACCATCAGCAAGCTCTACATGACCAGCCTGGGGAAGGGTAACGTGCCCTTCTAGGAGGACTCACTTAACGCTTACGAGTTCGCCCCCGCGGCCGACGGCCATGCCTTTTGCGCCAACAACCCGATCACGAAAGCCACTGCGTCGGACTTGCAGATGAGTTACTTGGGGGACGATGACGCTCTCGCCCAAGGCAGCGTGGGTCTGGTGAGCCTATGCCCGCTTGCATTCACCGAGGACGGCACCGACATCAAGACGCTACCAGGCGCGACGGACGATCGGGTGGTTTCCGATGGAAAGGCCTTCACGGAGGGAACGCGATTGGCAAAGGTGTTGCCCAAGAGCGTGACGCTCTACCACGAGTCTTCCACATCGTCTTTGGAGGTGGATTTTTGAATAGCGAGGATGAAGTTTGTAGGTCTACCTGTCCATTCCGGTCTCCCTAGTTGTGCATACGATTGGTTTAGTACTTTTGTTTAACAGTTCGATCCCTTTTCTCTTCCTTTTTTTTGGGGGGGGGGGGACAGACTCCGTCTCAGAGTGTATCGAGCTTGCTCAGGCCGAGTCCCTGACGAACCTTGAGACCTATGTGCTCTTCTCCATGGCTATCTGGTATAGAGTCCGCGGTTGGGATTTTAGTAGGGGAACCGCAGTTCAAATCAAGGACTGATATCCTGGTAGCGCATTTCGGAGGAAATCTATTAGAGCTAAAATCTGCCTCGGGGCCTAAGAGAGGCTGTTGATGAGCGAAATTCAGAGGCAGGGAGTATTCGCACGGGGACGGGAGAATCATAGAAGGCAGGTAATTTGTCATAAACCGAAGCCATCGGATATTAGGTATTGGTCGGTTTCTGTCTTATGTCTGCGATTGTGTCCTCCCAATCGGAGGACCCGGCATCGATCTCTATTCCTGATTTGAGCACCTGGGCATCACCTAGTCACTGACTGTACCAATCATAGACCGCCCTCAAACTAGCACATCAACTTAGACTAGCATCTTATATTCACCTCAAGTAACACGTCAAACTTGTCAAACTAACATGACTTGAGCATGTCATGACCTTATCTCCATATTCCCACAGCGGTATTCCAAGTCTGCCTCCGTCTGTGTCTCATCCTCTAACCCTGCTTCTGCACTAACGTCTGACTCTGAGTCTTCTGAAGGCCCAAGTCGCCTCGTCCACATACAGCGGGTCCAACGACTTAACCCGAAGACTCCACTCCTGTCTAGCTTCCACATCTTGGTCTACTGCTTCATACACAGCCATCTGTTTCTCCCGAGACTCACAGCCTGCCTACGACTGAAATACTACCCCTTTCTTCACCAGATGGCCCCCTACGAGCTGTAGTTCAGTAATCCACGCACGTTGAACCCGCGTACCGAGTTTGTCTTAAGCGCTGCCTCGGATCTAGTATAAAGCCGACCGGACCTAGTTACTACCTAGCGCAATATAAGACAGAACTATTATACGTCTATTATAGGGCCCTCTATATAGACTATAGATGAGCTAAGGGGCTAATACTATAAAGTAATAATAGTAACCGAAATCTACTACTAAGAGAATTATAATATAAAGAGAGAGTAGTTAACTTAAAGGGACTTAATAAAATAAGCTAGTTCTAGAGCACTAGATTAATTAATATAAAGTAATATCCTCCTCCTTCTTTAATCTTAAAATAAGCCTGCTTAAGAGCGTCTATTAAACCTATTAATACTTCGCTAATATAGCTATATTAGCTAGAAGTACGCTTATTTAAGGCATATAATATAAGTATACTAGTCTAAAATATATTATACTGTAGCTATTAAGTCTGCTTAAACGTTATTTTCTTAATAGCTAAGCTATTATCAATTTAATACAAAAGCAGTACTACTTTAGATAGAGTACTAAAACATTAAATATAAATATAAAACACTAGAAATAATTATAAATATAAGAAAGAAAGTTTTAAGATAACTTATATATATTAAACTATAACAAAATAGAGTAAAATTCTAGTAATAAACGGCAAATAAATTAATACAAATACAAAATACTGTCACAACTCTGTAGTAAACGCATCTGTGGAATTTGGCAGGTCCCAGCCCAGCACCTTCGCTCCTCCCCCCACCCCAGCCAGGCGTGTTGGCGTGTTCTAATTAACGCGATCGCGGGTTTGCATCATGACCCCTGCCTAGTTTTGTCTCTCGCCTCGCCTTCTTCCCGACTAAAACAAAACAAAAGCTTTTTGGGCTTCCTTCCATTCTCTCCCTCGCCCCGGCCCTCGACATTCCCAGCCTTTGTCCAGCCTGCTCCGTACTTGGAGTCGGCACATCCCTTCCTTCGCTCCAGCCATCCAACAATACCCACAGGCAAATTGTCGGGTGTCGACAGTTGCATTGCGCATCATCATCGCCCGGCGGGCCAGCAGCGTGCGTTGCCGTGGGCATTGACTGAAAAGCGTGCGTGCTGGTGCACCAGCCTCATTGAATGGACTACGCTCGGATTCACGCCTGCGCGCACTTAAAACTTGGTGCGCTGTCCCGATTTCCTGCTATTCCGTCCTACTAGATTTCAAGTAACCGGTCGCAAAGTGTCCTAACAGGTGAAGCCATTCGAAGCCAAGTAAATGTCCGCCGGGCCGAATTTGCCTCCGCATCCCTTCGCAACTTTCTTTATTTACCAACGCGGCGCCCCTCACCATCCCACCGTCATACCTCCCGGATACGGGTTGCGATCCTGCGTACGGATCCTGCCATCAACCATCGAATTCGCCTGCATGTCCTTGTTCCTTCACCTCCTCAATCAGGTGGCTGTCGAAACTCGTCACCATGCCTAGTCCATCAAAGCGCCCCCAGCGCGCTCGTCGCGACTCGACGCGCAAGGAGCTAGTTTCCGACCGTCCTGACGAGTCTTCCCCCTCGCGACCTGCCAAGCGCAGAAAGAAGGTTTGTCTGCACATGCCCCTGCCCACGCCCGACTTGCGTCATGCTGCCTGTGCCGCTCGTTTTTCGACCTCCCATCGCATGTGTGCTAACGCGCATTTCCTCCCTGCATCCAGACTGATGACGCTCCTCGCTCTCCGCGCGACGTGGCAGACGACGAGCCCGAGTCTAGTACCGCCCTCGACTCTAGTCTTCTAGCCGACGACTTCCTAAACAATGAAAAGACTTTCGACGTCGTCGTCGAAAAGGTCGCAGAACATCTACTCACTCCCACGAACCAGCTCATCCAGGCCGCCAAAGACAATGCAAATTCCCGCCTCAGCGCCGAGGACGGCATCAACGCCTTCGCGAAGATTGTAGGACTTGGCTGGACATTTTACGTCAAGAGAACGACCATCAACTTCGGCCGTTCTTCTGACCCTCCTCAACCCGTCGACCCGAACAATGACGAAGAATTCGTTCACATCGATCTAGGTCCTAGCAAGATGATCTCCCGCCGTCACGCGACCATTTTTTTCAGTTCCGACTACAACAGCGGAAGCTGGATCCTGGAAGTCAGGGGGAGGAATGGCTTGAGGCTGAACACGGTCTCCCAGCCACTGGCCGCAATACAGCCTCTGAGCAGTGGAGATGTGCTTGAAATTGCTGGCATCGAGATGATGATTGTCTTACCTGAGCAAGAGCCCCTGACGATTCAGGAGACATACTTGCGCCGCGCCGGGCTCTCCGAGAAGGACCTTCCGGTGCCCGTCGATGATGTCCGCGCGAACCGCCCAAATTCTACCGCTGGGAGGCCTTCATCCTCGCAGAGTGCTTACCAGGCTAGACAGGGACGCGGACAACAGGCGATCGCTCCAGCTCCGCCCAACTATAAGCGACCGGGGACACCACCCTCCGTCCGAAACAAGGCTCAGCCCGTTGCAAAAACGTCGCCTTCTAAGGGCAGTGCGGTGGGGAGCATGATGTTGAGCACCAACGACATGGACCTGAGCCTCGATGAGAATAAGGGTATCAAGCCCCAGTACAGCTATGCTCAAATGATCACACAAGCAATCATGAGTACGGCCGAGGAGAAACTGAACTTGAACGGCATATACACCTACATCATGAATAATTACGCCTATTATCGACACCAGCAACCGTCTGGTTGGCAGGTTAGTATTCCAATCTCGTGGCAGACTGATTGAGTTTGTGCACTGACATTTGACAGAACTCAATCCGCCACAACCTTTCCCTCAACAAGGCGTTCGAGAAGGTTGCCAGATCTACCGACGAACCTGGCAAGGGAATGAAATGGCAAATCACCGCTGAGTGCCACGATGAGATGACCAAGAACGCTTGGAAGGGTGGCCGTGGTGGTCACCGTGGATCATCGAATCCATCGTCTCCTAACCATCTCAATTACATCACCCAGGGTCCCAGGGACATGGCCACCAAGGAGCCTAGCTCGCTGCGCAAGCGCAAAGTCTCTCCCTCTGGATCGCCTCAGCCTCGTTCAGCTCTACGTTTGTCACACATGACACCTGACCGCACCCGTCGTCTTGAGTCTGACGAAACTGCGGAGATTGGGGATGGTAGTCCCTTGCCCCGTCATCGGCAGTCCGCTGCGGCCTCAAATCCTTTGAACGAGGCCACCCCCAGGTCACCTGTTCTGACGTCGTCCTACCTACAAGAGGACGGCTTATCTCTTGTGACTCCTGCTCCACTGAAGGTGCACCCCAGACTCGCGCCTCCCAGTACCGCTCAGCGACCCAGTCAGCACATGCCGACTAGTTCACCTGCACCCTTCTGGAAATTCGCCGAGTATGGCAGCACGCCTATCAAGCCTCTCGCAGATATCAGCCCTTCAAAGAACCTTGGACCGATTCCTCAGAGCAGCAGTCCGCCTCGACCACAGAAGTCTCCAGCGGGCAGTCCGACACAGAACGGACGCCCGGGAACGGCGACCCAGGAATCCTTCAAGAACGAGGAGCCCGAAGATGAGGAGGGCATCGATCTTACAAAGTAAGCCCAGCCCCCAAATCCAGTCGCAGGGAGCGGAGTCTAACAAGCCGTGCAGGGGTTTCCAGAGCATCAGCTCATATCACGAATCTTTGCACGCATCCATGTCCAAGAGCCATTCGTTCTCGTCCGTAAACGGAAGCAAGTCCTAGGCGTCGCGGCTCTGTCCTCGGCCGGAGACCTATGCCGACTATGTCCGCAGCAAGCGTTGCAGCAAATAGCATCGCTAAGGTCGTCGCGCTGCCATAGCCCGTTAGTTGCATTGTATGAATAGGATGTATGATCACGATGGTTCTTCTAGTTTGGCTGAGTTTCAGCGGTCAGTTTTTTCTTCTTTTTTTCTCATGAGTTTCATTGATTTTCTGGTTTTCTTTTTTGAGGACGGCGTTCTACGGATTAGGGTGGTGCCACTGGGCAGTTAAAATCGGTTCCTGGGGTGACGGTCATGTATGATTACGAAGTATGTCTTATGTGGGATGGTCCATTGAGCGAGGGCTGGTTTCGAAAAGCTATCCATGGAGTCAAGAGGGAGATTGCTATATTCGGCTCCGCTTGGGAGGGAAGGTACTCGTCATGTCTTAGCAGGCTGAGGAGTTGGCTGTCGTTGATTGCGCGTTGACTTTGGTCCACCGTGATGTGCCGTTGGCAGCAAGGCGTTGGGATACGATGGCACTGGTGTTGATCTCGGGGACTACCAAATTCATTTATCAAGCATGTTACACTCGTCTCATTATATCTTAAGAGAACATCGCCTCTAGGTACAGTACCAGTACCGCTTGGCGGGGATACAGCACCAAGACTTGAAGCCTCTCTGGAACCAGTTCGGAAGGTGAGAGAGATGTGCGGTGCAGAAAAGGGGACGATGAAAGACAAGCGAACATTGAAAGAGAGTGAAGATGTCTGTCTATTTGCCACAATGCCCACAGTATCGACCAACTCACTATTTGGAAGTAAGCGTCTTATCCCGACCAACCCGTTTTTGCTTTTTTCCGTCTACCAACACTAAAGTACATACACATGTTTTGTACACTTTTCGTATCTAGAGAAACGCATGTGGCAAGGTGCAGCGCACAATTTGCAGAGGATGAAAACGCCAACCCAATGATAGCATGCTCACCGCTCCGCCTGCTGTGGCGGTCAACCGAAAAGAAGACGATGACGCCCAGTGTGCCATCGTTTGTATTCGAGTCCAACGACCGTATCTTTTTCTTGAATTTTTGTTTTTGGAAACTTCTATACCCTGCATTCGGCGTTCATTCCCCCACGAACACCAACATCACGTCCAAGACGAAACCCAAGTCGGCCACGCGCTCAAGCCACCCTCCAAGCGGGATCAGCATTCTAAGCCTTAGTCGAGACGTGCTGGCCGTTTCCGCGGCGGCTCTTGGGGTTCTTGCTGCCGGTCTTCTTGCTACTCTTTCCGCCCTTCTTCTCGCCACCCTCAATAAACTTGATGAGCTCATCGATGCTGCGTGAGTCCATAGCAGGCTTCTTCTCGACCTCGTGGGACGCAGCGCCGGTCGCCGTCGGGCCCACGACGCCCGAGGTGCGCGATGACGACGATGGCAGGTTCCGCGGCGTGAAGCGCATGCCGGCGCGGATCTGGCGGGCTTCCTGGACCTTGTCGCGCTTGGCGATGTTGACGGCATTCTGCGTGAGCTGCTCGAGCCAGGACTCGGCCTCCTTGGTATTCTTGTCGGCGGGGCCGAGCTCCTGCAAGAAGATATTGTACGACTCGCGCATGCGGTTGACGGCGCCCTTGGAGTCGTTGTCGAGGGCGAGGGCCTGCGCAAGCTGGAACTGCAGGGTGGCGCTATTGATGCTGGTCTTGCCGAAGATCTTGTCGCAGACGCGCAGCGACTCCTCGAACCAACGGCGCGACTCGTGGTAGGCCTTGAGGTGCTGCAACATCACGGCGGCGTTGTTCATGGTTGTGATGGTGTCTGGGTGGTCGGGCCCGTAGATGGTCTTCCAAAGCTTGAGGGCGTGCTTGGAGTACTCGAGCGCCGTGCGGCTGTCGCCAAGTTGGTGCAGGAACAGAGCCAGGTTGAGGTAGTCCAGCAGGG
The DNA here is from genome assembly GCA_003012965.1 of Juglanconis oblonga. Lineage (NCBI taxonomy): Eukaryota > Fungi > Ascomycota > Sordariomycetes > Diaporthales > Juglanconidaceae > Juglanconis > Juglanconis oblonga. The sequence goes on from MUZH01003580.1 coordinate 9,263, forward strand.
TCTCTTGGGCGTCGACGCCAATGGTGCGCTCGGCAACGAGAATAGCCTTGCGGGCGAGCTCGACCGCAGCCTCTTTCTCGTCGAGCTGGAAGTAGATCATGGAGAGCTGGTGATAGACGCGCGCCACCTCGGGGTGGAGGATACCGTGGATTTGCTCGTGTAGGGACAGTGACTCGAGCAGAAGCTCCTGGCCCAGCTTACGCTGGTTCTGAGCGATGGATATCCTGCCGGCCTCGAGAGCCTCCTCTGCCAGGGAGCTGCGCGGTGCAGAATCCTTGACGATCGGCACAACGTTGACGATGTCGTCAGCGGCGAATGTGTGAGGCACGGGGGTGGAGGCAATAGAAGAAGGTGAGCCATCACGAGACTTCTTCTTCTTCTTCTTGCTCTCGCCGTTGCTCTTACTCTCACTATTGCCGTTCACGGCAGTAGTCTCAGCAATTGGCTGCGGTGCTGCAGCTACCGCCACCGCCGCCGTGAAGGCGTACTCCTTGGCCAGCACCTGGAGACCAAGCTTCAAGCAGATCTCACGCAGCACTTGCAGGTGACTGAGCTGTGTCTGCCACTCAGGCTCAAGCTTGTACCTGAATCTTTGAGAGGTCTCGCTCTCGATGGCTTCCTTCAGGCTCTCCGGGCTGACGCTCTCAAAAGACAGATCGGTGTCGCTGTACAAATTCCGCAGTGACGAATCAATGTCAGCAGAGGGCTTAGGGTTCAGCCCAGTACCGAGTAGACAATTGAGCAGGTGTGCGATGCAGGCGGAGGTGAGTGGCAAGGGCAGATATCTCAGGTATTTCGCAGCGATGTGCTTGAAGGACCTGACAATCATGTCCCGAACACAAATCTCACGCATGCTCTGCAACCGTGATCCCTCGCTCAGGGTTGCAATCTTGCCCAGGTAGCGCATGTTGATACCACGCTTGTGAAGCAAGTTGCGCAGAGACGGGCCATCCATGGGGAAGCTGGCCTCTGAATCTCTCAGGTCGTTCAACAGCTCTGGTATAGCTGACTCCCGGAGGAAGGCGCAGGCAGCGCGAACGTCTTTCTCGTCAGCTGCCAGCTCCGCCTTCTCCTCGTCGGTCTGAGGTTCCTGGCCACTGAAGACATCGGGGTTGAGGGCGAACTTGAAGTCGTTGGCGTCAATTCTGTCGTCCTTTTCGGCCTCCTTCTTGGCCTCCTCGCCTTCAGTTTGCTCCTCGGCTTTCTCCTCGGCTTTCTCCTCGGTCTTCTCTTCGGTCTTCTCAACCTTCTCCTCGGAGCCTTTGGTAGCCGGTTTGTCTTTCGATTCCTCGACTGTCTTCTCATCCTTCTTGGCCTCCGCACGCTTGGCGATCTCTGCGTTCAGCCACTCTCGCATCTTTTGCCGGTGGAAGAGCTCAACAAGTTCTCCACGCAAAACCGTCATCCGGTGTGGGTAGTCATTGGTCTCCTCAGCGGCCATCTCGTCCAACCAGGAAATATCCAGTGGGGTGATCCGGTACAGGTCCAAGACATATTTCCGACCGTCGGTTCCCAAAAGACCTTTCGTCTCAACACTGGCTTCCAGGTCAAAACGCTTGTTATCCTTGTCCCAGACAGCGTGCTTCTTGACCTTCATGGCTTGAGAAAGCTTCGCAAAAGGAGCGGCAAATCTCTCGTCCGCAGCAACGACATCCTTGCCATCAACAGCGCCGTAGTCAATCTGGTTCTCACCAGGTTCACGTTGTTTGAAGATGCCAGGAACGATGCTCTGACCGACTATCCGCTTGCCGAGGTAGTCCACAACCACGGTTCCGGGCGTGTAAACGCCCTCGATGTCCAACTGGTTCACGGCCTTGACACCAGCGACATCCTTGCCCGTAGCAACCCGTGCTGCCTCATCACCGCCTTCTGAGGTGAATGTACCAACCCCATCAGCGCCAAACGAGAAAAAGACATTGTTGTACACGAAAATCTGGGCATCCCGTCCCTCGGTGGGGTTGAGAGGAGCGACCTCGCCACGAGCCACCATCACGGCACCCCTAGCTGCAGCATCATTGTAGTCGGCGTAGAGCTTAGCCAGCAGACGCTCCCTGAAGACTCGATCCTGTACATTCTCCTTTGGCAGCTCCTTAGCAGACTGAAACTCCTCGTTCCAGTCCCGCAGGGTGTCGGTGCCCTCCACACCGGCAATGAGGAAGGTCTCCTGTGTCCGGGTAATATCGGGGCTGTGAGCACAGAGAGGAGAGGAAGTAGATGGCACAACCCAGGGCGCAGTAGGAATGGCGTTGGTGATCTGGAAAGTTGCCAAAGGCTCCCGGCGGTTGTTGTACTCCTGGAGCTTCGCGAAAGAATCATTGAACGAGGGCGAGATCTCGCCAATCAAGGCCAAGAGAGAATGGGCGGAGGCGGCCTTGGGAGCCTGACGAGGGAAGGGATCAAACTTTGCGTTTGATGACTTGTTGACGAAGAATCCTCCAACGTGCGCCGTGATCTGGAACTGTTCGCCCTCGTTGGTGGTAACGATGAGGTAAAGCAGGTGGCCCTTCTGTCGAAGGTGCGCGGGTGGGGGGTTCCAGGCCGAGAGAGAAATGCTCTTCACGGTCTTGGGCGCCGGGTCTTGCTCTTCCGGAAGCAACGTAGAGACAGAGGGCACGGTACTGAAATCGTACTCCCCAATTGCTGGCTGCTCCTGGTTTGTCTTATCTACGACATCTCCACACTCCGCAGCGACCTTTTCGAACAAGGACAGTCCAGAAAGTATGCCTTGTATCGCGTCGGTGCGGTCTCCAGAAGCGCCAATGAGCTCCCGAACCCTGACCATGTGTAACCTTGCCTCTTTCTCGCTGTAGGGGTCCTCGACGAGGTGTAGCTCGGAGCCGGATCCGATGTCTTTGATCTCGGAAATCGGAATGAAATCGTTGACTCGCTCGCCCTTGTGTTCGAGGTGGAAGCAGGAATACTGTAGAGCGACGGGGAACTCGATGATGGCCTGGCGGACCTCGTGGACCTGCTCATGGGGAGAGACCTGTTGCGAAAATATTCAGCGCCTGTGAACTCCATCTCCTGACACATTCTCCATGCTAACCGTAATTTCGAGTTTGCCTGGCGCCTGGGGCAAGATGATCGTCAGAGGGTAGATAGCATCTGCGCGGTATTAGCAAGGGAACGGCAGTCTGGCGAGTTTGTTCGCAAGGGTTGTAACGGGGGGTCCGAGAGATGGTGGCTCGTTTGAGCTGTCCAAATCGTACCTTCTTGGGCTTGTTCCACTCCATCCTCGGCAGCTGGGGCCTCAACGGTGCCATTGACTTCGGTGTTGGTAGTCTCGAGCGCAGCCGCGTCTGCAAATCGAGTTTTGTCAGTCTCCAAACTCGTGCGAGAGGGACACGGTAAATCTTACCAGCTGGTGCACTCGTTTCCTTGGTTGCGTCGGCCATTTCGAGAATCGGTACGACTTTCAGAGGTCCGATATAGAGTGTAAGTTCGAGAGGTGGTGTCCTCTACATGTACAGGTTCGCGGGGCCCCAGAATAAGTCGAAAGATTCCCCAGATGCGCCCACCCAAAAATGAACGGACCGAAGCGGAGAGCGGAGTTGGAAAGTCAAAAACAGCCCCTCCTGTCTATAGAGGAAAGATTGGGACCAATTGACGTGGTTTTGAAAACAAGTGACGAGAAAAAGTGGTGAAGACGGAGAAATTTCCACTTCAGCTTCAACACTTCACAACGCCTACGTCGACGACTTCAAAAAATTCTGCGCTACTGAACTGAAGAGAATATCCCGGCTATGCACCCCGGCCTTCCCGGCAAACCTACCGCTCGCCCGCCAAGCAGTTGCCGGCCGCGAAGAGCCCCAGTTGCAGCCAACCTTTTCTTCCCGGTTGCTGGGACAAGGGTCGGCCATGTTTACTCGCAGATCTCGTGCAATTTCAACATATGTTCGCAGTCGTCATCACAATCCCCTTGTTACCGCCAACATCAACGCCCGTCCATTTTGCATCGTTTTGCTTTTTTTCTAACCAGATGCGCTTATAGACTTTCTCTTACATTCCTCATGATACCCATTCCAACAACTAGAATTGCATGATACCCACAGGGACGGCAGGATCAGGAATGTTGCTGGAGGGATCTGGAGCGAGGACGACCACTGGCTTATGACCAGTTTCGCCATTTTCCCAAGGTAATTAATATGGACTCATTGCATACATATCCATTCTTTGGACGACGGCAACAGCAACCTGCGAGGGAGACACAGCCCTGGACGACGACACGATGTCACCGCTTGCTGCGGCCTCTGAAGACACACATCTTCGCACTGAGGCGAGAGATTGAGTCGGAAGATGCTGAGCTTTGGAGCGATGATGTATCTGAGGATGGGGTCTCAGGGACCATTGGTGGAGTGAACTCGAAGAAGCGGAGGATCCAGCACACCTATTCCAGAAGGGGCCGAAAGCCGGCGGCCGCGACAAATGAAGCTCAGCCTCAGGAACCACAGGCTGGTAGAAGGTCCAAGGCCATGAAGCTATCCAGAAAGAAGACTATGCAGCCGGGCGAGATAGTGCTCCCGACTCCCATCATCCGCCGCGCCAGGGGCCAGCAGTTCTCATCACCAGTACAACAGCCTGTCTTGAAAGGCCACGCAACCGATGTACAGGCAAGGAGGACAAAATGCATAGCTCTGTACCTTCCCGGCAATTCCAGTGGTGTAAGACCTTCGTCAATGGTCTCGGCACTAGAGATGGAAATGCTGCCATTGCGGAGTCGCATCCCATCAACCAGGTTCTCGCTCTACGAATCTATTATTCGCGCCCTGCACGCATTGCTCGTCGCCACAGCGTCACCATCTCCAACCACATCGTCTTCGGCCACCCCCGCTTCGGCGACAAGAGACAGCAAGTCTCTTATGGCGATGTGCTTGCGCAAAATTCCCGAGTATATCGGTGATCTTGAGTACTGGGAGCAGCGAGAGGCAGAGGAGAAGGGCACCAAATCAACAATGCAGAACTCGGAAGTCTCTAACGAAGTCTACGAAGCACTGGAGGACATGTTACCCTCGAGCCGTGGATGTCCCCAGCTGCGAACAGTGGTCAGGGAGCATGGGATGAAGGTCGTGAGGGATGCATTGGCCGAAGGTCTTCTGGACGATAACTTCTCGCTCCTGCTTGTCGCGCTCTGCTTTAGAACGAACTCGTTTCTGGAGGCTGAAGGGTTGCTTGAAATCATCCTTGACCGGTCTTATCCGAAGCCAAAGAACGTTGCCAGCACGTTCGATGAGGGGCGGAGGCTAGCACCGCTCAAGACGCTCCGCGACTTTGGTCGAGGAAGTGGCAGGTCGCAGTTTATGCTCAGACAGCTCTCCAAGCTGATGACGGCTCAGCGACTGCCCCTGGACTGGTTGTCGACGAAGGATTTTGCATCCATATGGTCGGGCATTGTTAAAACCCTTGCCGGAAATCAAGTATGCGACGACACGGTATCTTTCGCAATTCACATGATTACAGCGCTCTCCTCTCAGGCAAAAACATTGGCATTCTCACTACGGCCGGAAAAGGGTGGCATGAAGAGCTTGTCACAACAGACTTTGCTCAGCGCCATCACAGCATTGGCTTCTTTGCCTCTCCTGCGCCAGGAAGCCAGGGATTTATCTGTTCATTCTACAGCACAGGATACGGCATGTGCTATTTCGAGGAGAGTTGGATATATCATTGAGACATGCATATACGAGATGAGAAGGACCAGGAAGTCGGGTTGGATATCCACGGTTCTGAATCTAGCAGCGTACTTTACGAACACCACTCAAACGGGGTCCAAGGTGGAGGTCTCTGAGCTATGGCACCGCGTCCTACATAATCGCAACAGAAGGGATGGAAAGCAGCATTACGAAGCAGGCACGGCTCTCATCTGCTCGCTGGCGCACTGCTGTGGTCGCGGGGCAGCAGAGCCATCACACCACTACCTCATCAAATTCTGCAATCGACTGGACAGCATGGCCTCAGTCGACGACGGGATGTCGAGGAGAATGCGGATTGACTGCGCATTCTTCCTGGCAGAGCGAACAGGTGACATGCGAGATCTCGCCTTCGCCGAGTCCTTCAACAACGCAGACAGTGTTGAGAGCGGGACCCCTAAATCCACGCCGACAAACAAATCGACATCTTCGTTCACCGGTTTCCGCTGGGACGAAGGCATCTCAGAATGGGTGACCGCGACTCCAGCACCACAATCACGGCGTTCATCCAAACGAGAATCGACAGACGAAACCAGCCAAGACTCAGGCGTCGAAACCGATGACGACAGCGGTGTTTCCGACTTCGAGGTCTCCTACAATGAAAAGCCGAGGCGGTGGACCCGCTCATCAACGACTCGTGCGATTCGCTGCGCCCAGCAACAAAACTCATCAGCAGCACCGAGGACGCGCAAGCGGAGCCTGACAATGGCTGGGCTGCTCAGCCTGCAGCAGAGCGATGAGGAGGAGGAGGACGACGACGAAGAACTTCCTCAGCCTCGGAGCAGTCACCAGCACCACGCCAGCGGCCAGGAGAACAGGACGGGAGTGCTGTCCTACGCGGGTCCGAAGAAACGCCGCCGCGTCACAGACACTACTCTGAAACCACGTCGGGCTATACTGCGGACCATCACGAATACAGGCCACGAGGAGCTCAGCGATGACGAGCTCGGCCTTTGACGAAGATACCAAAGTCGCGATATATCCGGTACAGGCTGTTGGGTGGTGTGGTTCGTAGTGTTTTACAAGGCTTCATGTGGTAATAAATATGGGACACAGGTGGCATTTCTGTATCAAGCACCCAAAATATCGATTGAGGTGGTCAGGTCAGCCATATTTATTGGACAGAAATAGAAACGCATGATCTTGTGCGACCCAGACTCCTGGGACAGAAGGAAAAAAGAAGCTGATCGTGCTACATCCAAGCTTCAGACGTGTTTGCTGTGATCGCTGCTTGTGTCGCAGTGGTGGAGTCTCTTCGTAATGTGGGCGCACGCCTGAACGGCATCGACATGAAGTCCGAAGCCCGGCGATAGCAGATAGGTACTTGCCAAGCCCGGAGTTCGACCTTCAAACCGACAGCTCCCGACCCTGGGTTTTCGGTGATAATAGGTACTGTACTGTGTTGTATGCGAGATTCGGTCTTGGATTTTTGGGTGGGGGGCCTGGGTGGGGGGCCGGCACCGCCTGTCGTTCGTTGATTGATCTCGGGCGTTCTCCCGCATGGACACACAACGCACGTACCCCCGCCGAAACAGTGACATGAACATGGATGGCGCTTATCTCTGGCTCACCTAAAGTCGCACAAAAATTAGGTGGGGAGGGAGGAGTTGTGACACGAAAAGAAATAGGCGGCTCCCATTTGGTCTTTTTTTTTTGGGGGGGGGGGGGGTGTTCCTGCCTTTGAAGATGCGGCTGGTCTGCCTGGGTTGGAT
>MUZH01003581.1:0-16722 GCA_003012965.1 Juglanconis oblonga
GAAAGAGGCAAATAATATTAAGAGAAAGATTATTTTAGAGGGAAAGAAAGCCTTTATTAAGCTTATTATAATAGAGGGTTTAATAATATAATAAAGGGTTTAGTAATCGATTATTTATTAATAGACTTAAGGGTTTCTTAATAAAAATAATTATTTTTATATAGTTATAATAGTTTATTAGCTAGTACCGGTTGCTTCTGCTTAGGATTCCTATTACTTAATTAGTTCTAGAAATCTAAATAAGCGNNTGGCAGGGATCCACAAGCTAGCCAGTCTGGAGCCTACCGTATGGGCCAGCCCTTCACAATTCGCTTAGCAGAGCCGGCTAGCATGTTTGCCTGCCTAGCTGCACTTTAACCCCACCTGAAGCAGTGCTTCCAAATTACAACTAACTGCCTGCAGATAAATCACTCCAAATAAGACTTCCCTCTTCTCTATCCGAGTCCTAGATCGTCCCAAAGCCATATGTCCTCCTCCGACGCCAATCAATAGGAGATAACCATAATGCCTCTTATACCGACGTCGCAGGAGTGGCTGACCCTCTCAGCGCAGCTCCTCGAGGCCAGACCAACCACCGTACGCGTGACACCCATCCTCGGCAGATGGCAAGCTGCCATGCAAACGGAGCAGTTGACTGACAAGCTCCCTCTCACAGACCCGCGTAACAACAAAATACTCCATCACACCGGCCAAAGCCCGTGCCGCCAAGAGAAGCAAAACCCAAGATGCTGCTGCGACCGCCGACGCCGACACACCCATGGCCGACGCATCTGCCAGCAAACCACCCCGCGGCAAACTGATCATCAAAACGTATGACCCCCACAGCGGCGTATGCCTGAAGTACAAGACCTCCAAAGCCGCGGAGGTCGGCCGGCTGGTACAGATGCTAGGTTTCTTGGGACGGAACATGGGCGGTCTACAAGCGGCTCCCATCTCCGCGCCCACGATGGAGGAGGAGGCGGCCGCAACGGGGACGGCGACACCGCCGGTGGCTGCAGCGGCTGGAGGAGCGCCGGTACCAGGTGGCGGCGAGGCTGGCAAGGGCAAGAAGAAGAAGAAAGGGAAGAGGTGAGGGGAGAACAAGGGCGGACGAAGGGACGACGAAGGACCGAGCCCATGATCTTCCCCGTTGGGAGGACGGAAAACGCGACGGGCACCACCCTTGGTCGTCACGCTCGCGGGATGAGACGCCGTGCAGATGCGGCCATCCTTGAAACAGTGGCGTTGCAAATTCCATGGCATAGGCGCTTGGGCAAATACTCCAGCTGAACTTGTTGGAGAAACTTCATACAGCGGGAGATGGACCAGCTATGGCTAGAAAAGACATAGACCACCTTCATAATACCAAGGCACAGTCGTTCATGAAAGACACTGCTGATGTCTGTTTTGTGTGTATCTATTTTACAGATCGGAACCCCCCAAGATCATATGTTCCCGTCAAGCCAGGCCCCTTGCCATAAACTCATTATTCCATCAAGAAGCAAAGGGTACTACCGACAATTTCCAACGCCTCTAACGCCCGCAGATAAGAACCAAGACCATAGAAACGGTGAGCGGAGAATATAGGCCGCTACGCCGAAAAGAAAATGCGGCAAGTACCAACGAGACCAAAACCAGGTGTTCGCCATCCTTCGTCTATACCCAACCGAGTTGCATGCGCATGTGCTGGAGTGGTGATATACAGTGCGACCAATGCAAGGACGGGACAAGGCAGGACAGGATCAAGAGGCTTAGAAGTCATCATCGAAGGTGAAGTCACCACCGTTCTCGCCCTTCTCCTCCGGGACGGAGCCAGACTCCTCGTTAGGAACAGGCTTCTTGGTGCTGGCCATGACACCAGCCTTCTGGTAGTCGCCAACGCGCTTCTCGAAGAAGTTGGTCTTGCCGCCGAGAGAGATGTTCTCCATGAAGTCGAAGGGGTTGGTCGACTTGTAGACCTTCTCGTTGCCGAGGGCAAGCAGCAGACGGTCAGCGACGAACTCGATGTACTGCTTCATCAGGTTGGAGTTCATGCCGAGCAGACCGCAGGGCAGAGCTTCGGTCAAGAACTCCTTCTCGATGGTGACGGCATCGGTGATGATGTCCTGCACGCGCTGCTTGCTGGGGCGGTTCCGCAAGTGAGAGAACAGCAGGCAGGCGAAGTCGGTGTGGAGACCCTCGTCACGGGAGATCAGCTCGTTGGAGAAGGTCAGGCCGGGCATCAGACCACGCTTCTTGAGCCAGAAGATGGAAGCGAAGGCGCCGCTGAAGAAGATACCCTCGACAGCAGCGAAGGCGACGAGACGCTGCGCGTACGTCGACTCGTGGTCCGCGATCCACTTCAGGGCCCAGTCGGCCTTCTTGCGGATGCAGGGAACTACGAGAGCCAAGGTCAGAAGACGCGCAAAGACACGCAGGAACAAGGACTGCGCTTACTGGTCTCAATGGCGTGGAAGAGGTACGTGCGCTGGGCAGGCTCTTTGATGTACGTGTCGATGAGCAGAGAGTAGGTCTCGGAGTGGATGTTCTCCATCATGATCTGGAAGCCGTAGAAGCAGCGGGCCTCGGGTATCTGGACCTCAGAGCTGAAGCGCTCGACGAGGTTCTCGTTGACAATGCCGTCAGAGGCGGCGAAGAAGGCGAGGATGTGGGAGATGAAGTATTTCTCGTCATCGTTCAGACGGTTCGCCCAGTCGTGCAGATCCTTAGACAGGTCAATCTCCTCGGCGGTCCAGAAAGAAGCTTCGTGTTTCTTGTACATCTGCCAGATCTATTGCGCGATCACGGTCTGTTAGTCGTGGGACCACCTAACGCGTTGGGTCGGGGCGGGTGGGGGCTAGACGCGTCGCGTACCTCGTGGTATTGGATTGGAAACATGACGAAACGGTGGGGGTTCTCCCTAAGGATGGGCTCATCAAGCTCCTCAGCGTGGAGCTCTGGGGCTTTGGGAGGCTCCTCGGCAGCCTTGACAACCTCCTTTGTGGCAGCATGCTTCGCGTCGATGTCCTGGGCCAGGGTGGCAACAGCAGGGTCTTGGAACTCGTTCTCCTTGTTGGCGACTCCGAGGTCAAGCTTCTTGACTGGGGAATCCATCTTGAGGGAGTCGATGGCGGACGCGGCCTGTTCATCTGGCGGTTAGCTCAGGTCATGACACGATATGTTGTCAACAGAGGGCGTCACTCACCTGCTTGGAGGGTGTGATGTCGAGAGACATGATGTGGGGTGGATGTATGGTATAGAGGGTGGGAGAGAGCGAAAAGACAGATTCAAAGGCAGAAGGATAGGAAGATGAATGCTTTGAACAATGTGTCTCTGGTGCAGGAGTGCGGTTGAGGTGTGTGGAAGAAAGGAGCGCGTTGTCACCGGGAGCAGGAGAGCTTTTAAAGTCAACGGACCGCGGCGGGCTGGAGACTAGAATTGGGCGCGCAAGGATCAGACTGTGGAGACGCGACTTTCTTCACGCGTTGGACCCCTGCCCAAAACTTCCGGCCAAAACTGCAGCACACAGCTAGATGTTCAAGGCAACACCTTGGCAACAGCCCACTTGGATCCAGGGTTCTGGACAATCAGCTTGTGCAGCTCTGTTTGTGCTGCTACTATGTACAGTGGTCTGCTGCAGCTGTGGATTTTGGCACCATGTTGGGGAGAGGAATGGGCCTATGTCCAGGTTGAATTCTTATCAGATCCGAAAATTGATCCTTTTGATGCTGACATCACCACTTGGGCACCCCAGACTATCGTCATGTCTCCTTGCAGTCCGATTTCTGGGTCTGCAACATCATACCAGGTGTTTTATTTTCTGAGTCATCTGTTGGCATGGTAATCAAACCAGTGGCAGGTCAAAAGAGGTGCAGGTTTGTTCTTTTCACACTCCCCAAAGGCTGAGTGGTTGGCACACGGCGAGGAGCTGCTATGCAGCAAGCGCAGTGCAGTATTGTACAACAAGCCTCTCTCCGTCTTCTGTTTTCATGTCACCATTACCATCACTCTAACCCCCAGACTCCCAATCCAATTCTTCCGGGCCTGTACCGTATCTCCGTCCTCCGTCTGTACTGTACGGTGCTGAGGCCCGATCCGTCATGTCATGTCTTACGGAACGCGTCTCAAGCGCGTCGGCTCCATCTTTGTTTGGCCTTTGACACTCACGCATGGTCCCACTGCACGTTGGAGGCCCACTGCGTGAGCGATCGTTTCCAGATTCCACCTCGAGCGACTACGTCTGTATACTTGCTTGCGCGATCGGCGGTTGTCCCTGGCTCTTGTCGAGAGCAGTCGCATTTCTGTCTGAGTGAGGATGAAGCTTCTTTGTGCTCTACAGCTGTCCGGCTACACGCTGAAATGTTTTGTCCTTTTCTCTTGACCATACGTCACATCCCCCATATGAATGTTTCCGATTCTACTGCGGAAGAGCATACCCACTGTGGAAGTAATCCTGTCCCCTGGCAATCATTAATAAATACAGTTTGGGCTGTATGTGATTCAGGTAACCCCCCCCCCCCAGCTTGTGCTCGAGTGGGAAACTGTCAATCTGGCTGAGAACCGTTCATCATTGCCTATCTGAGTCACGGTTTTGTGAAACTCCCGGAAATCAGGTGCAGTCTGAATTTTCAATACTTTTGCTGGGCTGTACCGAAAATGTCGACTTTCTCTGGGGATGTCAATTGCATAGTCAATTAGTCACCGACACCTACTTCTTGTCTCTATCACAGGTACGTAGTACTGAGGCAATGATGCCTTCTCCAAATACCGGACCTCCCATGGACTGGAGTTTGCTTCCAGAGAATGGGTCCCTGCTGCCGTGCCACCGCAGGTGGCCCAAGCTCTGAATTCCGCCCTGGTCCCACCTGTGCTTAGCTGTGGCCAGCGCTTAGTCGTGAAGTGCACCACATCATCGTCAACACAACCTACCACTGAAGCGGATCCTTGTGTATCTCCAGCCTCTCACCCTCTCTCCACTTTCCAAGTATTCAACTACGAACATTTTTTTTTCATACAAGCAAACCTTGCTGTTGGGAATCTCTAGCTGTTGAGGCATTGCAACCCGACAACACCAAATTTGAACGGTTCAGCCTCAGCAACCTACCCTCGGCCGCATCAACAACGGCCATTGCACAGCGAACCGCCGGTCCCTGCGGCTGTGACAGAGCATTCACCTTCCGTCTTCCTGAGCTGTTGCGGATATGACCCAGAGGCCAGACTGTCAAAATGGAAGCACCACGAAGAACATTAGGAGAATGTGAGTGGATCTTGTCGGTGTCGTGCACAGGTTTCCAGGCCACCTCTGACGTGGAGTCTTGCTAGGGCTCGACGATCTTTGCGTCCGATTCATCGTCAATCTTCCAGAATCAGAGCTCTCGGGCTTCGACCGCATCGGGACGCACGTTGAAGAAGCGCACTGGTTCTATGAAGACTTCATACGACCCCTGGACCCGTCACTCCCGCAGATGAGCCTCCGGACCTTCAGCCTGGCCATCTTCCAGCACTGTCCGCTCACCGCTCACTGCGACCCCGACGTACTCGAGAAGGCATACGCGCATTGGATAGGATACAAGAAGCGGATACCGGTACGAGGCGCAATCCTGCTGAACGAAGCGATGGACTCGGTCCTGCTCGTGAGAGGCTGGCATAAGAGTGCGGCCTGGATGTTTCCCAGGGGAAAGATCAACCAGGGCGAGGACGATCTGGATTGCGCCGTGCGGGAGGTGTACGAAGAGACTGGCTTCCACGCGGAGAAGGCTGGGCTCATACCCCCAAATCGGGCGCTCAAGGCCTTCGACTTGACCATGAAGGACCAGAACGTGAAGCTCTTCGTCATCCCCAACGTCCCCATGGACTTTCATTTCGAGCCGAGGACGAGGAAAGAGATCGGGAAGATACAGTGGTACAGGCTGGCCGATCTGCCGGGCAGGACGAAGAGAAAACAAGGCCAAGACAACGCTCCAGCTGCCCCGAATGCCAACAAGTTCTTCATGATAGCATCGTTCCTGGATCAGCTCAACCGATGGATCAAGCATCAACGCAAGATGGGAGACAGAACGCGGCACAGCCACAGGAATATGCACCTCAGCCAGGCAGAAGTCGAGGATGTGCTGACGGAGGAGGAGGGGATGGCCACGGAAACGGCACCTGAGCCCCCGTCCTTCGTAACGGTGGAATCGCACGAGGCTGCTACTAGGGAGCTCCACAGGCTTCTGAAGATTCAACCGCCGTCGCAAAGGTCACAAGCTGGAACGTATGGCGCGGAACAGGATAAGGGCAAGGCACTGCTGGCCATGCTGCAACAGAAGCAGGACACGTCGCTGCAGCCGCCGCCTCCGCAGCAGCAGCCTATGGCCCAGCCCAACACTCACGTGCCTCACACCCCGATGGATCATGTTTACAACCTTGCTCCACAACCGCATACACCGCAACATCATCATCCAACACAGAGGCTGCCCCATGGCAGCCATCAGGCGCCGCCGCCTTTTTCAATCCAACCAGCCCAGCCGGACATCAATAACCAACTGCTCTCTGTCCTCGGGGTTTCCAAGCATACGTCGGAACAGACAAGATGGCTGCAAACCCAGACTGTGGACCACCAGCAGGCGATGGCGATGGCCTCTGCCGCTACAGCCAATCGACCACGTCTGGCTCACCCCCAGCCGCTGCCGCCCCAAGCAAACCACATACTCGCAGGCACGATACCACCGCCTCCTGTTCCGGACAACCGACCTGTGCAGATGCAACAGCAGACGAACTTTTCTGGTTCCTTTTCCGGGGGTATGAACCTGCCCCAACAACTCGTAGCTAACCTTCCACTGCCGCCGGCTGTGCTAGACAACAAACGCCTTGCACTCCTCAGCGCGTTCAAGAAGGATGCCAGTCCGGCGAAGGAGCCAGCTCCGCAGAACCTGTCTCCGCAACCGCCAGCGCCCGACGGTCGCCCGTCCAATCAGCAGCCGCCGCCGCCCGTAAACCCGGCTGTTTTGGGCTCCCCGTATGTCAGCGAATCTCGGGTCAACCTGCCTGTACACAATGGCATGCAAGCTATGCCGATGCCGCATGCCAGTCCCCAGGTGGCCATGGCGCAAGCAGCCCTGAGACCGCCCACTGTCTCACAAACTCAGCAAAAGGCCCTCTTGGACCTCTTCAAGCAATCTTCAGGCTTCTCGCCTAGAGGGGAGAACGCTCTGCTGGACTTGAAGGAGAACGGGGCTCCGCGCTTGTCTAACCAGGGGACTGGTCAGCAGCAGCACTCGTCCAGCTTCCATACGGGGCCAGGGACGCCGCCGATGATGCCACGGGCAAACGATGGCTTGATTCAGGAGAGTAGTGTCTCCAATCTGCCGTACGGAGCTCAAGGCATTGCAATGCGTCCGAAGAACGTGGAGCAGAGAACTCCCCAACAGCAGCCATCTTCGCAGTCTGCGCAACTCCTCAGTGCGCTCGGAGTGGATGGCGCCGGCGCGGAGAGCAGGGCCCAGATGCTGGACAGCCCCAACCGCACTCTCCAAACTCCTCATATCGGCGGCCGCTCACCTTACCACAACCCCGTCAGCCCCGCCCAGGCTGGCCTGCATACCGCCCTGCTCCCTCGGCACCAGGAGACCAATCCGCAACAGCTGCAGGCATTGATGTCGCTGTTCGGCAAATCGACGGCGGCTGCTCCTGCGGGCTCTTTGGCGAAGTCTACTGCCACCCTCGCGGGCAAGGAGCCCACGCTCTACAACATGACACAGATTCCCACGTCCGGCTCGCGGGGTGGCTCGATGGGCGCCTCGCCTGGCATGGAGGGAGCCGGGGGGACAGCGCCGATGGCTCGTGGCGGTAGCCAGCAGGCGCCTATCTCACCCGAGAACGAGAAATTTTTGCTCAACTACCTTAAGACGGTTTCCGATTCCGCCAAGTAGCATTCTCACGAAGTGTTGGGCGTGAGTCCCGTCTGGTGGGAAGGGGGGAGGTGGTTTTCCGTTCGGTAATTTGGGGAGATCGTTGGGTTCATGTTCCTGCATCTTGGGGCATACGGGTTGGTGACGGTCCAAGTTGAATTCGGGGCATCTCGGACTGGAAGCATTCTGAAGCGTGTTGTATTTCTATTTGGTCTACGGCGTAGTTTGCATGGAAGCGTTGTTTGATGGTTGCGGGCACTGTCTGGTCTAATTTTTTAATTTTTTTTTGTAGATCTGTTACATAGCCTCAATCATCCTGAGCGCGTTGTGCCGGTAATTGCATGTCCACAGTGGTTTTGAGACATATTGTGACCAGTTAAATCGTGGGTCTGCTGGGTAGTGGGATGCCAAGTCAACGAGAACCTGGAATTCGACCGGGTGGATGAATTTCTATTTTGATGCTGCGGTTAACCAGGTGGAGCCGCATCCTCTAGCGCCCGCCCGTTTGCCCCGGGTTTGCAACGGAAAGAGCCGCCGCGCACCCACTGTGCCACCCAACTAGCGACTTCCCTGAGCACACCCGCTCAATTGTTATCAGCACGTCAACTTTTTGACCATCGCGTGCGTTTCTTCTTCTTCACCTGTCACGTCCTTCAACTTTTCGGTTTCCCGCCCTGAGGACGTGGCCCGTCATGTCAAACTCGACGATCGGCGGCCAGACGGTCACCATTGATCGTACGCATTTCGAAACCATCCTGAGAAGGTTTGTCTCTCCTTGAGTACTCAGTCATTTCAGCCTTGTCGCCAAGTCCTCAGCCTGGTCCTCGTCTCTGGCTTCACGTCTCTGGCTTCACGTCTCTGGCTTCACGTTGTCGCATTTGGGGCATAGATAAATTCGTGTGCATTCTCAACACACAACTTATTGCTCCTTCATGCGCAGTTGGTGTCCTTGTTTCAGAAGCTGACTGATTCTCAATGCCAGGGCGAATTTTGTGAGTTTGCAGTACCCAGGCATCATGAGCACCGCAGTGGTGATCTTGGTCTGATCTATCCTTTGAGAATGCCGACGATATCACCTGTCCCGCTGTCTCCATCTCCCAATCCGAATACAGTGGTCTGAAATTGATCGCGACCAAATATGGTACGAGTTTCAAGCTTCCCAGTCACGGGGTCACAGCCCAATGGGCACGGTTTCTGACCTGGTCTTCTAGCGAACCTGCACCAGAACCTCCTGCGAGGAGGTGTGGGCGAAGAGACGATTGACGTACGTGCATACATATACCCCACGATGCTCAGGGGGCCGCGGTTGCTGTTGAACGGGAAATATGTGGAGCATTCCTGTCGCTGACCTCGAAGCAGCTTCTCAGCCAAGACGATGCCACGATCGAGCAAAAGACCCCTCGAGCGGCCACTCCCGCACCGGCCAAAATGAACGCCTATTCGCCTACCTTTGATAGTCCTGTCTCTCCTGAACCCCATTCCCAATTTTCTCGCGGCGTCTTCCACAGCTACGGCCACCACAATGCACAGCCCAAGTCGTCTACCCACCACGTCCACATCCACGAGGTACCCGACTGGGCCGATGTTGATGCGGCCGACGAGGAGGATTCTGCGTCGGGTGGTGGGCCTATTGGCGGCGCCTCCGACAACCAGCGCTTCAGCGAGCCGGCCGTCCATGCCCGACCCTACTACGAGCGTCAGTGTGCCCGATCCCTCCTGCTGAGCAATCTGGCCGAGGGCACCACTCATGCCGACATCACGGACGCTGTCCGAGGCGGCCAGCTGCTGGATATCTACGTGCGGCCCCATGATCGCACAGCGACGGTGTCGTTCCTGCTGGCTGCCGATGCTCGAGCTTTTTTCGACCATGTCCGCCGTCATGACCTCTACATCCGACAGAAGCGGGTAAGCACGCAAACTGCCCTTGCCATTTGGTGGACCATGTTACTGACACCAAAGAAGGTTGACGTCCGCTGGAACGATCGCCAGTTCATCCTGCCTGGCCATGTCGCTAGCAAGATCGGCATAGGTGCTACTCGCAACCTCGTCATCCGCCGCTGTGACCCTCGACTCACGGAGGCTGCCCTGCGCGAGGATCTCGATCATATCCACAACCTGGTCGTTGTCAAGGTCGAGTTCATGGGCGGGAGCTGCTACATCAAGACCAACTCGGTTCACAACGCAATGTTCGCTCGAACATGTATGATGAGCCGGCTGTGAGTGACCCGCTCCTGCCGAGAAGGGCCGATTGCTGACTTTGTGTAGGAAATACAAGCACAGCAAGATCGACTGGGACGTCGATGAGTGCTGCCAGCCCATCGAGCAGCCCGTCTCGGTCAAACCCCGCAAAGAGGCCATGACCACGAAGAGACGCAGCGGAAACACCATGGCGAACCGGTTCCACCTTCTGAACCTCGACGAGGATGGGGATGACGAAAGCATGCCCCCCTCGTCCCCATTCAGCCCTAAGAACACTGTGGGCATAGCCGCCTAGGGATCCAGCGTCAAGTGAGCCGAGACCTCTTTATTTCAAGGTGGCATTGATAGCAGTTGCCGTTTTACTTTTATTGGTTGTGTTTAGTCCGGTTCTCGAAGGCTTTCGAAGGAGTGGACGGACGAGGAAGGCACATTCTATCATGAAGTAATGAGGATCGGGACATTGGTGGCATTACTTACGGTTGGCCGCACAGTTGTATTCCCCGTTTCCTAAAAGTCCTAGGGTCATCATCGAAAGGCGCGACGGAGTTATGGATACCCTAACGCTAGCTGACTTTGTTCATTTCGCGTCGTCCTCGATGAGGCGTACGAGAAAAATTACAGACGATTATGATGGGCCTTTTCGTGGCCTCCCTGGAATTGTTGGACCCCGACTGCTCTGTGTCGGCGAGGTGAGATGTCACAGCGCGTCAAGCTGGCCTCGGCATGGGACGGCGTACACAAGCATGCGTGGACCATGGGAATCTACCCGCCCCTGCCCCCCCTCTTTGGAATGACCTCTTGTAGGCTGGGGGTAGTCTGCGAGGACCTGGCGCTGCTTAGACGGCGTGCATCGTAGGCAGGCGTATCTGGACGTCGTACAGAAGATGGTCGGATATGGTCGAATCGCACATCCGGCTGTCGAGGATGTTTTGCGATACCGGGTGCATGTAAACAGCATCCCACGACAGCGGCAGCGATCATCGGGTCGGTGGCACAGACGGACGGGCAGACGGACAGAGGCACGGAGGTGTGACGGACCCACGTGTTGGGTCCGCCGAGCCTGTGCCTGATGGAGGTCTCTTCAGGAATTCGGAATCCACAACAGGGGGGCAACTTAGGTATTCATGCAGGTGAAAAGCGTTGATGGTTGTGAGAAGGAGTTGGGTAGGCAAGTAGGCACGTAGGGCGTCGATCCTCGCCGGAGCAAAGAGCGGCTACCCCTGAGTCAATCACATGCAAACCTTGTTGTAAAGGCAATTGGCGTAGTACCATGTATAGTGTGGGCTTAATACTTAGTATATGAAGCATAACTCGACCATCACCTAGCAACCGCCTCTCAGACTGCGATCCAACCTGGGCAGCCACGGTCGGCATCTTTGTTGAAGTCGGGAGGCATGCGAAGAAAGAGTCATCAGTCGAAAGACAAAGACAAGATCGGAAGATTGACCCTCGTCTAGCTTATTTTTAGCAGGGGTCCACGTCCTCCGCAACACGAGAAATGGAGACATGCCGTTGGCCTTGTGGCCCCGGGCTGTCGAGTTGGCAGTGGGGCATGCCGCCCTCTGCATTGTGGTCTACACTAGCCTCACGCGTCTGCCGGTGCAGATTCTTGGAGGGTGGAGGCCCAAATACGAGTTGGATTGGCGCTGCATTCCTGCTCATCCGCCACCATCAGACTACAGCACACAGTACCTTGTACCGTACAATATACATAGTACCGTACAGGGGAGTTCCTCCACCCGCTAAGGCCGCCGACACGACAATTGCTTTCCAGCTGCCCTGGCATCCCCCTGGCTGGGACTGCCCGAGTCCTGCTGTGATTCGATGGACGTGACCTTGTTTATCCTTGTAGCCGGTTATCCCCCAAACTCTATCCGTACCGTAGTACCGGATTCTTTCTGGCTTTCCACTCTTTTCTCCTCGCCCTTCCCTACCAGCCTCATCGCGACCTTCGCTTGCCTGCTATTTGTTGTTGCTGCTGCTGCTGTTGCTACTTCCTCGGTGACTGCCCCTTCGCTTTGCCAGTCGAGAAACGCTCGCTTGATTGAGGAATTCAGACTTGACCATACCATCCGATCGACATTTGACAGATTTGCTTCCACTGCCAAGGCTGTCGTCAATCTACTGCACTTTTCGAGAAACTCTGTTATTACGTTTCTTGGAAAGCGACATCCTCACGACTACACATACCCATATTCCTTATCAAAGTTTCCGCTCCAGAGGGTCGATAGTGGTCTATCCGGGAGAACTATTCTAGTCGTGAACTGGTGTTGGGGATTGGGAATTTTCAGACCGGCGATCCTCCGGTTGCCCCTGAGCAGCTTCAACCACCACGGGCCACGCCGTGGTCAACCACAGTTACCACTATGAGGGCATCACACGTCACCACTCTCCTCCTCACCCTCACGCCTCTCGCTTCTGCCTTCCCATGGCCACGGTGGCTACCAGAACTCGAATCTCTGGTGGTGCGGAGGCAAGACGCAACTAGCAGTACGTTGCTGCACAACAAGGGCTGCCAGGTCTCAGGCTACACCTGGACAGAGACGCTAACATGAGTCAAATGACACAGCATCCGCGGCGACAGCCACACAGACGGCCAAGACCACGGCGAAGACCTCCTCAGCCGACGACGCCGACGCTACGGATCTGAACACCGCCGATGCCGCCTCCAGCACCGGCACTGCGGACGCAACAGGGACGGGCACGGGCACGAGCGACGCAACGGGCACGAGCGATGCGACAGGCACAGGCACAGATGCCTCGTCGGGAACAGGGAAGAGTACGGGCTCGGATAGTAGTTCCACGGGTACCGCGGACGCGATCGGCAGTGCCGTGCTCAAGTACCCCGTCACGACCCTGACGAGCGCCTACTACAAGATCGGCGACTACGTGACCTTCAAGTGGAACTACACCGATCTCTCGGTCACGCCCACGGGGGTCAATGTCATCGCCTCGGCGTCTACGAGCTCGCTCGGCGCCTCGACCTGGACCCTCACCTCCAACATGACCTTCGAGACCGACGCCGCCTTCACCTGGGACACGGCCGCGTTCCAGACCCAGGCCCTGCAGGACCAGAAGCCCCTGGTCGTCGAGCTGTACACACTGTACATCTACGACGCCGAGTCCACCGCCGTCACCGCGACGGCGGGCCTGGGGTCTCTGACGGGGGCTGCAGCGTTGACGTTCGGCTTGTACACCGGCCAGCCGTACACGCCGATGGCCAGCGGCTGGGTCTGTGGGACGTGTAGCGGCGCCCTCTCGTCCTCAGAGAGGCAGGCCGTTGGGTTGGTGTTTGCGATGTTCGGGATCACGGTGATGAGTTTCACGTGGTTCGTGACGGGCTTATGGTGATTGGACGAGCGGGTACATGCGACCTGTGACGAGGGGCAGGTCGTCATCGAATTGCGAGTGGCAATAGCATGCTTACGGAACATGAGCCAGCGATTCATTCCTTTGGAGATGCATGGTCTGGATGAATCCAACCACCAAGGCGTTTTGAGGCGTATTCGTTTGGAAATTCTAGTCTTTTTGGTGTCAAAATATGGTCATGGTTGTTACGGGCACCGACTGCATACGGACTTACACAGTAATGACGTGTACAAGAATGGATTAGGATAGTAATGTGCGAGATAGACAGTTGTGTCTGCATTCTCTGCTTGTGCCGGGGAGTCGATTGTGATGCACCCACGCCGAGTCCACCACTGTGGGCATTCGCAGACCCAGTGGTCTCAATTGTATTCAGCGGACAACCAAAGGTCCTCATACCATCCTCAGGGAAAACCCTCCGCCGCGCTCCTCCTTGTCCCTGCCGTTGAAGATCCCGCTGAAGTCCACCGCCCCAAGCTCCACCGCCTCGCCCCGTCCAGGTGCATTCGGCGTGTCCCTCCTCCTCCGCCGTTCCTGGCCCGCCTTGCTTGGGAACGTCGGGAACAATGCCTCCGACTTGGGCCTTGGGTCCTGGCGGAAGTACTCATGGCCCAGCATCTCCTTCGCGCTTGGTCTCTTGGCGGGGTCCAGGCTCAACAGGTCATTCAGCAACGACGCGCCGGCGGTTGTAAGCAAGGGAAATCTGGCGCGGATGACCGACCCGGTGTTCGCTCTCCCGGGCGGCAATCGTAGAGATCGTGCATTGGGCAGCCTCCTGAAGCCCGGCCAGCTGTCCTCCGTGGGTATGCCGCACAGCTCGAAGATCTTGGTGAGTTCGTCCACCTCGTTCCGCCCCTGCAGCAACGGCTCCCGCGTCAACAGCTCGCCAAAGATGCACCCCACGCTCCACATATCGACGGCCTCGCCATACTTGGCCGTTCCCAGTAGCAGCTCCGGCGCGCGGTACCACAGGGTGACGACCAGCTGGGTGAGCTTGTGCGGCGGCGGGTCGCCGACGTAGCGGGCCATGCCGAAGTCTGCGATCTTCAGGTTGCCGCGGTTGTTAAGGAGCAGGTTGGAGGTCTTGAGGTCGCGGTGCAGGATCCAGTGGTCGTGCAGGTAGGCGACGCCCGAGGCGAGCTGGGAGAGCAGGGTCTTGACTTCGCTGGCGAGGAAGGGTTGTGGCATGTCTTCGAGGATGGATTTGAGGTCGTGTTCGAGGAAGTCGAGCACGAGGAAGATACTGAAAGCACAATCTAGGTCAGCCACGTACATGGGAAGGACGGGTGAATTGGGGGGGGGGGGTTGTACTTTTCTATCTTACTCGTGTCCTCGCCAACCACGACCTCCTGCAACTTGACGATATTCCTGTGCGCGCAGTCCTTCAATATCTGAATCTCCCGCAGGCCGGTAACAGGCAGCCCATTCCGATCATTCGGCTCAATCTTGAGCCTCTTCAGCGCAACCACCTTGCCCGTCGCAATCTCCTTGGCCCGTGCAACCCACCCGTACGCGCCCTCCTCGATGTCGTTGAGCTTGTCGTAGTTCTCCACGCTCCGTGACCTGCCAAAGGTCCCGCCCTGGAGGCGAAGGAGCTTCCTGATACCGGGTTCTGCATCCGCCGCCTCGGGCGTGAGCTTCCGGCGTTTGGACGGTCGTATGCTGTGCTCGTCTTCGTCCTCGGCAGCCTCGCGGGCGTTGCGGTGCGCCGCCTCCTCCTCGTTTTCGTCGGCTATTTTTCGCGCTGCTGCTGCTGCTGCGGCGGCGGCGGCGGCGGCTTCTTTCTCTTTCTTGAGGCGCTTCTTCAATTCCTTCTCCCTCTTGAGGGCCGCTGCGCGAGCGGCGTCTTCTTCGCTGTCGGCCCAGCGCGACTTGCCCTTGCCGGTCATGGCGGGGATGGGAGAGAGAGGACGGGGGGAGGCGGTGCAGCTCAGCACCCACAGAGCGGTTGGCCGTGCTGGTGGGCAAGAGGTGAAGCAATGAAGCCCACACTCGCTCGCGGGTTACTTGTTGTGGAAGGGAAAAGTAAAAAGGATTGGTTTGGGGGCTGATGGTGTCGCTGGACCCGAGAGAGTGGAGATGCCTGCCGGGCTTTGGCAGTTCGCTGGCCAAGCACAGGGATCCGGTTTCTTCACGAAAGCTCTCCGAATCTGGTCCATCTTCGAAGTCTGCTCCGTGCCAGCATCTAGTACCGAGGTGTGGCTGCAGTAGCTCTCCGGCTAAAGCGCTCGCCCAGCTCCTCAGGAAACGATGCCCTTTCCACGATGAAGACATCTTGCGACCTGTAGAAACCAGACAGGCCAATTTGTTGCCATGAGGTCGTTTGCAGCGAGGTCGGCCCTCCGTGGGCTCGGGCCATCTTCGAGATGTGTACATCGGCCGGGCTTGGGAATAGCCTCGCAGGTCAGGGGCTTGTCGATGACGGCTCCGAGGCGCAGTGAGGAGGAGCGGCAGTGGTCTACGTCGCTCGCGAAACAACTTGCGCAAGCTGTCGAGGTATGCGAGCTACTCTGGAAAAACGTTCCCCAGAGAACAAACCGCTAATTCTTCCCGTAGATGACCGGGCCTGTACCTTTGGCAAGCTACATGCGCATGTGTCTTACTGGCGACCTGGGTGGCTACTATACCGGCGCCATTGAGCAAGGCAGAGACCAGTTCGGGCTGAAGGGAGACTTCGTCACATCACCCGAGATCTCTCAGGTATTCGGAGAACTCATCGGCATCTGGTTCGTGGCAGAATGGATCACTCAGGGTCGGCCGAAGGCAGGCGTTGAGATCATCGAAGTGGGGCCCGGAAGAGGAACGCTCATGGATGATATGCTCCGGGTACGAGACCCTCTCTGGACCTGTTTTGTGAACCCTGGCTGACGGCTCTTCAGACAATTTCGAATTTCAAGGACATGGCCAATGCCATCGACGCCATCTACCTGGTCGAGGCCAGCTCCGAACTTCGGGTCGCTCAGAAGAACCTCCTGTGTGGTGAGGATGCGCAGATGACCGAGTCCAAGGCCGGCTGGCACAGTACGTCCAAGTACGGGGGTCTTCCTGTCGTGTGGACCCAGACCACCAAGTCCATCCCTCAAGGTACGGTCCTGTGGTCACAGTTCCTGATTGGTGGTTGGTGGCGCCAAACTGATGCCCAGCAGGTCACGACAAGACGCCCTTCATCGTAGCGCACGAGTTCTTCGACGCGCTGCCCATCCATGCTTTCCAACTGGTCAACGTCCCTCCCTCGCCCTCCCGCCCATCATCATCGTCGTCATCATCATCATCACGCACCAAAGACACCGACAAACCCACCCTCCAGTGG
>MUZH01003582.1:0-16742 GCA_003012965.1 Juglanconis oblonga
GAAGAACACCTGTAAAGGTAAAAACAAACAGCGAGTGAAAGAAGCGAAGAAAGATCGACTCGCGTGGAAGTTCATGATTTAATTAGTATTCGGTACTACAATAGCACGCTTTGCATAGTATACGCATGAAATTAGCCAGAGCGCCGGGTAGAAAGCCCCTAGAGCTTCAAGTGGTGTCCATGAGGTCCTTCGAGAGTTTCTCGAAACCAGAGTCCTTTGCGTGCTACTTCAGACATGACGTACAGTTACGCAGACCTACACATGGCTTCTCACTTAACTTCATGTGGTGTGTATAATTACTTACGTGTAGGCCGGAACCCACTGTCAACGTACGATGGGCGGCGGACATCGACCCACCTTGGTCGACCCGAGCCTGCTTCACCCGGGATCGGAAGTTCCGTGAGATAAAATTCTCCATGGCCGACAACATATATGGACTCATACTGGCTCCAGTCTCTCACCGTACTTGAGATCATTTGAAAGCGGCCTGTCCCTCCCCATCGTTGAGAAACGAAGCGCCAAGCTCCCCCATCAAGCTCCCCCATCAAGCTCCCCCGTCGAGCACACTTGCAACAATCATCACGGAAAGCACCAGACCCAACATTATCAGTGGAGTTGCTGAATCGACCTTTTCTCACACACTTCCGGCACATCAGAACATCACCTTCACGCGGTCACTAGAAGTTCCCCGAAGTGTCAGAAGTAGCCTCCAATTTACAACTACCCAACCGCCCCCTACTGAGATGGCTGGGAACAAGACCAAACCAGTCAGCGGCGCCGTGATTACAGAAGCGGAGAGATCGGATCCTAACGCAGCTTGGGAAGCAACAGTGACGAAGGGGATGAAGGAGACGGAGGGCGAAATGGTCCTACAGTGGCTTTCCATCGTGATGATCGGTGTGGCAGTCTGGGGGTACTTCTACACCTAATGATTCTGGGGTCGAGAACAACCTAGAGGGGGGGGGGTACGACGTGTGGGAAAACTTCGAGTCTTCGTGATAAGGGATCTCGGGACCTACTGACGGCCATGAAAGGCTGGAAACTGAGACTTTTGGTGCAATCCAGGCAATCAGCGCCTCCATGGAGAAGAGGAAACAGGATGAATGGCGGAGCAAACAGCATTGTTAAAGGAACGAGGCCTCAGACCGAGGAATCACCGTGACATCCCAATGGCGAAGATTTGCTGCGGTGTACAAAGGCTCTATTTTTACGGCTCTGTAAATAGTGCATCAATCAATATTGTCTAATGCATGGCGTAGTTACTGCACTATGTAGACGTCTACGAACACGTAACATCGAGCCCTTCCAATACACAAGCGAAAGACCTGCAAGTCTCTTCTCACAGTTTACATATTTGGTATGTATCTGCAAAACTCTTATCCGGGGTCAGAAATATTGCTCCTCAACGAAGGAATCGGACGGTCTATGGCAGATGCCCGCAGACACTAGGTCAACTTCTTGAGAACATGCTCCTACACGCATCATATTAGCATCTCTCCGGGGTTAATCACGGATTTTGCTGCAATTTTGGGGCTTACTGGACTGTGAGTCGTCTCATAGTCGATATGCACGAAGGCTCTCTCCACAGACGGCAGCTTCTCCAGCTTGATTTGCAATTCCTCAGCGGTGTCGTGTGCCACCTCGACACGCTCGTTCTTATCTATCACCACATCAACCTCGACAATCAAACGTGGTCCACAGTAGTATGCTCGAACTGTGTCGATTTGCTTGACTGTGGGCGAGTGTGTCATGGCTAGGAGGTGCCAATATTAGCAAATTTCCATTGCAGAAGAAGATTGGGGTGGGGGTGGCATTAGGTTTGTCGCTACATTGCGGTTTCCAAGGCGTACCGCGTGAAAGGCTTGCTCTCGAAGTACTAACTCACCAATGTATGTAATCAATCTCAACATGTCTCGCTCGGCGGAGACACCGATAACCAGTTGGAACTCATCGTATGCAGTCCGCAGCCAAAGCGCAGCGATCGTGACGGACAGAATGGTTGCACCCATCGGATCGAGCCACCAGCGAAGCTTGCTCCCTCCGACTGAGGTCAGAATCCCGAAACCGTTGAGAAATAGGTCATTCCTATGGTCCCTCCACAGAATCTCAACCTGAGAAAATAAGTGTTTGATGGTCCAGCAGTAGAGAAAAAGACAGAACTTGGTTGTGAAGGCTGCGGCGACGGCGATGATNNGGACGTGGAGGCCGGTGCCTTTCTTCTCGGACTTGATGGTTGAGATTTCCGACTCGGATTTGATCAGAGGCGTAAGTCCCAGCGGGTCGGAATGCACACTGGTCTGTTGGACTTCGACATCTCTCGCTGACCTGGTTGATCTGAAGTTGGAGTGAAGGGATCGCTGGCTCCGTCGACTCACCAAAGCTCTGGTCATCGAGCTGAGGGGCACATCGTCCTTGCTATCGCGGTTATGGTCTGTCATTTTTTGCGGAGTTTCTTCTTCGTTGAATCTTTAGGACATTGAGCTTGGTTTAGATTCGGGATTGGGAAGGGAAGAACCGTTTTATAAAATTTTGCGAAGCCATTTCATGACCCAAATCGAAGAGGCAATAGTGGAGGCCCCTCGGATGGCAAGATTTGTCGATATGCCAGGCTACAGTTACCCTGCTCCGAGCTAAGGGCAAGGAATAAGTTGAAGTCACCACGGCAAGCAATTCTCGGTGAAGTCTGAAGTACTACTACTTACCAGGAAAACGAGCTGTGCCCCTCACATCTGTCGGCGGCTTACCGAGCGGCGGTTGGTTCACTTGCACACCAAGCCTCGGCTAAGAGGCTTGGAATACACGTAGTGCCTTGGTGTTCTGGGCATTGGGCAGCTTAGAGTGCTTTTCCCAGCACAAGCAACTTGGTACGGAGTACTCCGTACATGAGTCCTAAAAAGATCCGAGCTCGCTTTCGCTGAATCGGACTCTTGGTAATTGCTGAACTCCAAGTGCCTGAGCGGTAGTGAACTTCCAAGCGCCGCCACGGCCAGCTCCGTAACAACATCGAGTCCTGTTTCACCGGGTCCAAGAATCTCGATTCTCCGAGAACTTATTATTCAAACAATATTATCCAGATTATCATTATGACGGAGACCAAGCGCTCATTCGCCTCTGTCCAAAAATGCAGCGGACTTGCCAATCAATTTCCCGCACCACCACCATCTGACCCTCCCCAAAGTTTATGCTTTGGTGGCCGACCCAGAACGAAAGAAGAAAAACCACATGTGATAGTACCAGCAAAATACAATCAGTGTCCAAAACATAGCCAATAATGTCTCCTGGAGAATTGGAGCTCCATGGAAACTGAGCGCGGGCATCGCTAGGTGTTGGCTGCTGCTGGCCTTTTACGACGAGACATGCCAAATGGACTGGCTTACTGGTAGCTAGATTTACAGCTGTTGCCAGCCACTCTTTTACAACGACTACTCAGCCAAATGGTGTTTCGTGGGGGCGTGGGATACGGTGTCAGAAATACCTCAGCGCCAGAGATGCTGGCGGCATGTACGAAGTATGCTCGACGACTCAATATATCGGCTTCTGCCATTCCCAGGGAAACTCTCGCCGCAGCCAGTCCTACCAAATTCCTCACGATCCCTATCAGCCTCATCACAATGTCCCAAGCAGCTATTAGGCTGCGAAACAGATTGACGGTTGGAGCTTCTTCAGAAGTCCGAGTGGGTGAAATAGTGAGCCATTAAACACCAGTTGTATTGTGCATCCATCAAATGCAAGCCCACAACGTTGAAATTGCCGATGTCGCCGCGGTCAAGGAACAACAGGTAGAGTAATCTGGGATGGTCATTGGCTCCACACGGATATCCATCG
Source organism: Juglanconis oblonga (assembly GCA_003012965.1). NCBI lineage: Eukaryota > Fungi > Ascomycota > Sordariomycetes > Diaporthales > Juglanconidaceae > Juglanconis > Juglanconis oblonga. The sequence continues at coordinate 3,826 of MUZH01003582.1, forward strand.
CACGGGGGATCTTGCTATGCCGGATGATCTTGTATCGATTTGGCGTCTTAGACCTGACAGCGTTCGGCCTTTATGGGATTCCTTTCAACCTAGTTTGTGCCGGCGCTGAGGTTTTCCTCAGCCTGCTTCCTACCTGTTGATAGACGAAAGAGTTCTGTTAGATGCAGGTTGGTCGACTTTGGCGACACGTGCACAATATTTCTGGTGGCTCCAGTGTGAGATTTGATTTGCTGCGCAGTTCACCTGAACAGAATCCAAAAGGCTAAGATAGCTTTTGATATGATGTCTCGGAGGTGCTTTGACGGTCACCTGGGCAGGATCTCCGGACCCGCAGACCCTAATTTCTTTTTCAGAAGCTGAACTACTATAGTTGCACCCTAGCAAGCCCTAGTATGAAGTCGTGATAGCCATGACGTCTGGAAGCGACAGAAATCCCTGCCAGTATCGCCCTAAAACCGTAGAGTGCTTTATCAACCATCCCATTCTGGTCCCTCTTTGCCTTTGGTTTCTTCGCTGACGCTCGACGTGGGGTTTAGAGAGTTAAGGTCTCTCTAACCCCCCCCCCCCTTCGTTCGTGATCAAGTTCAGTTCATCAACCTGCGTAGTGTTGGCGGAAACAACCCCGTGTACTCCGGGACGATTCCAAATCTTGTGTGGGTTGGCCATGACCTCGAGTCTGTTTGGAGCCTTACCGTTGCGAAGTTCGTGTGGCGAGTTGCGAGACTTGAGGCTGCCCGAAAAGCCGTGTTCAGTTATCGGCCACAGTTTGCGATCTGGATCTGCATCGAGTACGTTGAGCCTCAACTACTCGTTACAGTTTCGCCGGAACATCTGCACGCACAAACACTTTATTCAATCATGTTACGTCTGATCAGTGACGGCTGGGCAGCTGCACCATGGCATCCCAACTCGATGAAGGCAGATAATCGAATATGATAAGAGAATGCTCCGTATGTGATGATTCATTCACAAGTCGTAGTAGGTAGCTGAGCATTTACGAGCTGAAATTTATTCAGCAACTTTATCGTGATAACCGGGTGGGTGGGCAGTTCATGAAGGTTGCTACAAGCCAAGCACATTTCCGACCCATCCCGGCTCGGCCCTCTGGTGTCTCTTTGCTTTGCTCCGGACTCGCGACCCAATGCGTAAGTGCAGACTTTTAGTCAGAAAGTATGGCTCCATACCAAGACATTGCCATTCCCAAAACCCCAATCATCTCGTCGAACTATAATAGTGGTCAATTGCGTGCTCAATTCGCAATTGTTGCCCAGGTGTGGATGTCACCGTTTTTCTCGGCGTTCCAAACAGTCGGTCGATGTGATGGTGTGTATAAAGTCAGCGAGCCAGCTGTCGAGAAAGTGAAAATGATGTTTGGAAATGAGTATCGGGACTGCATTATCCTCAAGAACAGATTCCAGCCTGATGTTGCGTACCTCTTACTGTCATATCCTTAATCCAGTCGCAGCAAATCCGTCATGTCTGAAGACGACAACAAGGTGGATGCGGCAGACCTAAATATCATTAAGAAAGAATATGGCAATGAAGAGGGTCTACCTGTAGACTGGACGAAGGATGAGGAGATCAGAGCCAAACGCAAGTAAGTGCTGAGAACTTCAGCTTTCAAGTCTCAAAAAGCAACTGAGATACCAGCAATTCTCTTGACAGGCTAGATTTCATCATCCTGCCGATTCTCACTCTTGGATTCTTTTGCTTGCGTGAGTCAATACAATCAAACCTGGCCTGCTCGGAACTGGTATGTCGTAAACAGAGATGCAGACTGACTTTTGACGCTCAGAACTCGACAGAGGAAACATCGCCAACGCTATCACCGACCAGTTCATGGAGGACGTCGGTATCAGTCAAGACCAGTTCAACGTCGGCCAGCAAATGCTCTCCTTGGGCATCGTTCTTTTCGAGATCCCCTCCAACATGGTCCTGTACCGGGTCGGGCCGGGCAAGTGGCTTACTCTCCAGCTCTTTCTCTTCGGCTTCGTCAGCCTCTTCCAGTCGTTCCAGCACGGCTATGGCGCCTTCATCGCTACCCGCTTCCTGCTGGGCATGACCGAATCGGGCTTCATCCCAGGCGGTCTATGGACCTTGTCAACATGGTACACCCGCAAGGAGACCGCGAAGCGTGTCATGTTTTTCTATTTCGGAAACCAGTTCGGCCAGGCGTCGTCGAAGCTCCTTGCGTACGGCATCCTGCACATGCGCGGCGTCGCGAATAGACCAGGGTGGTTCTGGCTGTTTGTCATCATGGGCGCGTTCACCCTAGGCTGTGGTTTTATTTACGGACTTTTTCTGCCGGACTCGTTTCGAAACCCGCACAGCACGTTTCTGCCTCGGGTAGCCATCTTCAACGACAGAGAGGTCCATATTCTACGCACACGTGTCCTACTCGATGATCCGATGAAAGGCAAGAAGAAGAAGAAGATTGGCCTAGCTGCGTTCAAGAAGGCGGTAAGCAACCTCTCTTCTGCTTGTGCTTACGTCTTGCGCCGTCTTTCACATGTTTCTAACGTGCCCTGCCTTCCATAGTTCTTGAGCTGGCGAATGTGGGCTCATTTCCTCATCACGCTCTGCAACAACGGTCCTCAGCGCGCCTTTGACACGTACTCCCCCTCGATTGTGAGCAGCTTTGGATTCCCTGCACTCACGAGCAACGCCCTTGCCTCAGTTGGGCTTTTCCTGCAGATCCCAGTGTCTTGGACATTCAGCTATATATCAGATCATTTGTAAGTCGGCCTCGGATGTTGCATTCCGGACTCGCCAGCTGACCCGGAAAATGTAGCAACAAGCGTGGCGAGACCGTTATGATGGGCCTGGGCTTACATCTCCTCGGCTACATACTGAATCGCATATTCACCGAACTGAGAAACCTCCGGGGCGTCAGATATTTTGGCGTTGTCTGGACGCAGACGTTTGGAACCTTCCCCCATCCCTTGAACATCGCGTGGATGTCCCTGACTTGCGAGGACTCGGAGGAACGAGCCCTTGCCATGGCCATGTAAGTGGCTTTCTGCAAGCCCGGACCAGACACATTTGCACCCGGTCACTCCTGAACGTGCCTCAACTAGACGTCAAACACTGATAACCCGCGTTTTTCATGTAGGGTCATCATGGGTGCCAACATTGCAGGAATTTATGGAGCTCAGATCTACCGCTCGGATGATGCACCTCTTTACCGTCGTGGATTCGCCATCAACATTGCTGTGCTCAGCCTTGGTCTTTTCCTGGCTATTGTGAGATACTTGGACAGTTGGCTTCGAGGCAAGCACGGATCATTCACAAAATTCTTGGGTAAGGGCAAGAAATAATCAGAATAGGGATGCACCGATTATACATAGACACATGAACTTTGAATACTGATTAGCTATCTGTCATTACCAGGAGTGTTCAACATATCACTGAGTTAGCTACCCTCGGATGGCTGGATTTTCGCTAAGGTGCCTCCAACCCCATTCTCTTAGAGCAGAACAGTGTGTAAAGGGATATATAGTACTGCACCTACTAACAAGATGCACTGGAAACTAAACTAGCCAAAATACAACTCCTTCATATGCCTAGAACCTGCATACCTAATACTATAATTTGACACTATATTGAGTTGTCTTTCTAGGAATAGCTTGATCGCATTAATCTATTTATTTAAGTAGTTATTATTATATCAATAAGATCCAGACTTTAATAGCATTATACGCTAGCTTATAAAGCTCTTATTATCTTAATATCATCTACTTACTCTAGTCTAAGGGCTATTGTTTTGTTCTCTTTCTATTAACAGCACTATATAATCCTAGGCGCTAAGCTTTCGAAAATCCTCTATTATATAAAGACAACTATTGCAGCTTTTACATAATAGAGGATGTGTGAAAGCCTAGTACCTAAGGTTATATAATACTGTTAATAGTGAGTAGTTATTATTAGTTAAGTTTAATATAGCTATAAAAGCTGCAATAGTTTCCTTTATATAATAGAGGATGCTTAAAGCCTAGCGCTTAGAATTACACTAAATAGTATAAGTGCAAAATAATAGCCTTTAGACTAGAGTAGGTAAATAATATTAAGGTAATAAGAACTACTTTATAAGCTACTTGAAACTAGCTTATAGGGCTATTATAGTTTAGATATTATTAACACAGCTTGTCCAAGACTAGCGCCTTAAACATATGGTTAGTTCGTTCTAACTCAGGGATATGGATACTTAAGTCTCCTAGTTTTATAGCATATATGCCTGCTGGAAGGGCCTGTTGATATATGGCCTATAACAAGATGCTTGTCCTAGAAGCAGGTTGCTAAGCCTGCCCGACCTGACTGTAGATTAGCTGCATAATTGCTGTATAGTTGCGTATAATTGAGCTATGAAGGAGATTGTATATCATATCCCTTTGTATACGAAATATTTATATTGAACCTAAGCCATAGAAAGTACCACGGCCATTTGTACCAACATAGACCTGCCCCGGTACGTTGGCACTGCCGACCACCCTGGTCTTCTCCGACGTAATAGTCCCAAAGCCCTGTTTCTCCCCCTGTACATCAACCCAAGTGGCTCCATCATCGTGACTTGCATACAGTCTTTTTCCAGCAGGACCGGTGCCCAGGGCGTAGATGTTCCACGAAAGACCATCACTCGCAAGCCCCAGTGACATCTGCTGAGTGTTTGTCACGGTTGTCGCCAACAGCGAGAAAGTAGCACCGTAGTCAGCGCTTACGAACAATCCCACGTTCGTAGAGACGTACACCTGGCCATCCACCACCGGGTGTGCCGTAATATCCACGACTGTAGTAGCGTTTCCAAGCTGTCCAGCCTTCTCAAATGAGGCCCCTTTGTCCTTCGAGACCAGAAAAGTCGCGTTGCGAGCAAAGGCTGCGTAAAAAACACTGCCGTTCCGCTTGTCCGCGGCGATGATAGTATCGATGTTCCCAGAGGTTGTCTTATCTGTTGAGAGTTCAGGTACAACAGCGAAAGCGCTGCCGTTGGTAGAGAGAAAGACGCCCTGATTCCAGCTTGACCACAGGATCGCATCACCGTCGGCCGAGTACGCTCCCAGGCCGCCGTATGTGGTGTTGTCCGTAACACCTGCGTAGAATTGCCACGCAAAACCACCGTCAGTGCTCGTCAGCATCTGCGGCTTGGTCCCATCCGAGCCGTTCCCAACACGCAAGACACGTTCAACGAAGTTCCCGGCAAAGTCGACGTCATTTGTGGTACTGATATCCGGGTTCGCCCAGTTCTGCTGAGCTGGCGTGTCGAGGTCGCTGGCATTCCGGAAAGAGAAGCCATCGTAATCGCCTATGCCAGCCACGAGTTCAGTTCCGCCTGGGATAGAGGCAAGGGCTAGCACGGCGGTCTCTTCCAAACCATACGCCATCGACTCGATGGTGACGTTTTGCCGGGGGTTTGTGTCCCAGTTTGTCAAGTCCTTGCCACCGTAGATGGTCAGGCCTGTGCCCCAGAGCCAGTGGTCGCTGTCAAAGGGGTTGATTTCGAGTGACTCGACCATCCAGCCTAGGCTCATCAGGCCGGAGCTCTTGATCCACGGGGCGGTGGTCGCCTCGATGGTATGGTGGCGGACCATCGTGCGATCGGTCGAGTTGCCGATCGTTTGCCACTCCCAGATGGTCGACCACGTTAATCCAGAGTCTGTCGACCTAAAAAACTGCACATCTGGCCACCACAGATTCAGAGCAGCCACGACGAGGGTCCCCGGCTTCTGCATGTCCAGTCCAAGTCCGCCGTACCCATGGCCGGCACCCTTCGCTGGGGTGATGTCACTCCACGACGAGTTCGTCAGGCTGTACCGCCACACGGAGCCATTTGCGCCGTCGAAAGGTCCTGTACCATCGCTATATGTAAGATACAGCACCTTCTCCGTGGGCTGGATCTTGCCCTTGTGAGGAAAGAATCCCTCGTCAGGCTGCCCAGCCAAAGCCTCCCAAGTCTCGCCGGCGTCCTCCGAAACCCACACCGGCAAGACACCGTCATTGCTCGCCGAACCCACAAAGATACGTTTGGTCGCCCCATCCTCCGTCGTACCTGACGTTCCATCGAAGGTGACGAAAGTCAAGCCCTGGAGATCGGCGAGATATCCGCTAGGATCGCTCGCATTCTGCGCGAAATTGCCCACAGCCGTGAAGCTGTCGACTTTAGTAAAGGAGGCGCCGGCGTCGGTGGATTTCCAGAGTCCGTTACCACTGCGGGCGCCGAAGAAGAGGATGTTGGAGTTGGCAGGGTCTACGGCGAGGCGCTCGCCGTTGCCCCGGCCAGGCATGTTGCCGCCGACTTTGAAGGGGAGGGAGGTGAAAGTCCAGGAGGCCCCGCGATCGGTGCTGCGAATGATGGACCCGTTTGTGTCCCAGCTGATTTCAGATGTCAGTAAGGGAATATGCCAAACAGAAGAGAACAAAGGGCGTTGAGACCTACCTCGTGTTGGTGCTGTACAACCCAACCGCCGCGTACACCACCTCATCGTCTTGAGGGTCCAATGCCACTGCATCAATGCCATTATTGTGCCTACCATAGTTAGCCTAACACGTCTCCTGTGTGCAAAATAAGGGAAGAAACCCACCATCCCTCGTCAGTGCAAATACTATCAGTCAGGGGAATCCATGAATCGTCCGAGGCATCCAGCCTGTACAGACCTCCAATATCAGTTCTAGCATAAGCAACGCCCTCTGAGTTTGGATGGAAGATGATGCCATCAACGAATCCACCTCCGCCTCCGAAGCGGACATTCTGCCAATCAAAAGCTGCTTGTGCTGAGCCTATTGCTATTGCGGCCAGCACAGAAAGTGAGGGACTGGAATGCATCTTATCGATGCGTTTGAAAGGAACGGCTGGGAAAAGAAAGACACAGACTCTATGAAGAGGCTGAAGGCAAACGAAAAACCAACTCTACAACAGTGAAGAGTTTAGAGGATGCTCTCGGCTTATATACCTATTGGGCCAAATTTGCACAAATTTGGAGGACCAGTATGTGTTGTATATCTGAGTACTACGGAGATAATTCAACTACTTGGCGGGCAATGGCGGCAGCCCCGGTGAGGGTAAAGCGATAGTACCCAAACCTTATGATCAGATCATTACTCATGTTTAGGGGCGAAAGATCTTTTGACAATAGCCTGAGAATTCTGCAGTCCCTTAATAATTTCGCTTGTACAATGGGGGTACCAAGGTGGAAAACTCCAGGTCATTGATTAATGTTTTACTTGGCAACTACAATTATATTGCTCCAGGCGAGCTGTAAACTCTCAAATAAAGTTTACTGATATCCTACGCTAGTCCGACTACAGGCATGGGGTTCGTGGACCCCGAAACAACCAATTCCGTTCCAACGGCCGAAAGGGAATCGCTTGCATTAATGCGCGCTCCTGTCGAATTGCCTTGGTGCCCTTGGCATCTTCCCACTGTACGCCCACGATATTCGATCGACCAGAAATGTTCGCCGACTCCATAACAAGATCAAGAGAACAAACCCGCCAAAGTCCCGCCCAATCCAGCCAGGATTGATGCGATGAGCACATGGGTCACACATCGAGCTTCCCAAGCTGCGTCTTCGACGCCCAGCCGTCCACCGCCGCCACGCCGGCCGCCAATAACAGCGGCCAACCCAAGAGCTCCCGGTCGCCACGATACCAGATTGCCAGCGTGGTGAAACCGGCGTAGAGATCACGAATGCCATACATGCGTGTGAAGCTTACGGCGAGGCGCCTGTCATCCGAGGCGCTGGTGGGAATATTGAGTTTGAAGACGGAACTGAGGGTGGTGAAGGGCCCGTCATAGGATGGCACTGACGCCTGTGAAGGTGAACAGGACGCCGAAGGCTACAGCGGCGTTGGGAAGAGTAACAAAGGACATTTTGCTTGGATTTTGAGACCGTATGATGACCTGCGTTGCAAATTGTCTATGATCTTGGAATTTGGTTTATGATATTCTGCTGTGCAACTACCCGTGTGAAATTTGCGGCCTAGTTCGCAATACGGTTCAGCCAAGATGTTGGTCATTTGTCTGGCCATCTCCTGCCTGTCTCTTGTACTGCCTTCCGTTATAATACTAGCTCACTGTACAAAGTGGTTGCTGTCTTTTTAAGCTATTAGTGGGTGGTTGTGGCTATAAAAGCTGTAACAGTTTCCTTCATACAGGTAGAGGTTGTTTGAAAGCCTAGCACCCAAGATGATAGGTACAGTGCCGTTAATAGTAAAAGAGCAAAACAATACCACCGTATAACAACACTGGTGAAGTAGGTACCTACCTACCTACTAGGTACCTATCTATGCAGGCTGCTGACAAATGCTGAGATATCCTACTGCTTAATTAGAAGAGTATCCACCTACCTGTTTTTCACTGCATCTGTGCAATAGTGCAATATTTTACACAGCCGTATCTTGCACTGCCTTCAGGCATGGTCCAGTACCAGGGGATGCTCACCCTCTCAGGATGCTGGTGTATGCAGGCTGCTGACGTGCTCATCCCTCCATTTGTTGCCCAATTTGGCCCTTTCCCCTTTTGGAGCTGGCAGCGGCATAATTCCGCATCAGAATTTTTGATATATTATCTAGAGCCTCATGGTGCGGAGGCTGTGCCTGATAACAATGCACACCATATGATCTTGAGGCTGGCTGAGGGACATCTAAGCTTCCTTAAGGCAGACGGCAATATAGAAGGCCTTGATATAAAGAGATATAAGAGCATTATATAAGCATTATTCTATAATATGCTCTTAATCTATAAGTAAGTATTATCTTCAATGCTTTTCAGCATCCTCTACTATATAGAGGACCTATAATAGCTTTTACAGGTATATAACCAGCTTAAAATACAAATGCCTAATAGGTTGAAAAAACTAGAACTGCTCATTATTTTTTAAAATGTTAATATAGCCATAAGATCTTTAACAGTTTTCTTTATATGATAGGATATACTTAAAAGTCTAGTACCTAAGATTATATAGTGCTGTTAATAGTAAGAGAGCAAAATAATAGCTCTTAGACTAGAGTAGGTAGATAATATTAAGATTATAAGAGCTTTATAAGTTACTCGAAGCCAGCTTATAATGCTATTAAAGTACAGCATAATATTTTAAAGAATTAGTTGACCTTTTCCCTAGCCTTTACCTATTTTCACTCTTGCCTAGCAAAGGGGAAATGTACTAGGTTCTATGTAAAGAGCGTATTTACATAGCATATCAAATACTGCACCCGCTTACCTATTTTCAATTAACTACCTCTTATTTGCCCCTTTAGACTTATAGATAAGGTGTTAGTGCTAGAGCTGAGAAAAATTGGCCTTCTTTCAGCTAAGATGGGGAAGTATGGCTGCTGTAGCCTCAGCTAATGGACCTTATTGATCATGCCATGATGGTATCGGGACGAACTTGCTTGCTGCCAGCCACTTAATAACCCAGGCCCTTACGGTAGTAGCACTGCAGCACCTGCATCAATCCAATAGATCAATTCCGCCCTGCATGTGTCGAATAGAAGCTTGCCACAATACCTTGCAGCACGAGTTTTGGGCAACCCCTTGGCCACCTGCTGCCACGGCCCACCTGAGACTATTTCAGACGTCCATCCTTCAACAAACCACCCAGGGCTGCATTGCTTCATTGTTCCACTCTCTGCATTGCCAAGTGTACTTGTCTATAGTGGCCCAAACTCTTACACAAGACTTCTTCGTCGATCAAATCCAAACCGGAAACACTGTGATGGCTCAGGAACCCAAGGATCAAGTCCAGGCGATGGGGGACGAAATCCCAAAAAAAGGCTTCATGTTCCGTTTCGTAAGGTTTTTTCGACGAGAAAAGAATCGCGGCGACTCCGCTACAACGGTATCGCCGTTGCCACCTACCAAAGAAAAATCTCGAAGCCTTGTCGCAGAGACTGCTCTGGTCGAGAGCTCGCAGCCAGTCGCCGAAGCGGGAACCCTTGCCTCTGTTCAAGGCAGCTTTGAAAGCAAAGCAAGTCTAAAGACGGACGGTGACGTCGATACGCAGGACCAGGATAGTGCTCATCAAGAGGACGGCTCACATGTTGCGACATCCTCGTCTTCGGCGGCTGCCCTTTATCGTGATCTGTGGGATGAGGCGTGGAATTCGCCTGGGCTGAACGCGAAAGCAAGAAAGCGTTTGTCTTCGTGGAACGAACCACCTGAACCTACCGAGGGCTCGAATGAGCCGCCTGAGGTGTCCAAGGCCGACAAAAGCATTAAGCGCAAGGATAAAGTCGCCGGAGATGGTCAGAACCGGGAAAGCGACGCCATCAAGTCCGACTACGTTAACGAGGTAATTCGCAGGACGAGGAAAAAACTGGAAGACTATCATAACCGATGGGGAACGCAATCCGAACCCACTGTTGCCGGCAAAGCAAAGAATGTCCTAGTCTCTGTCTTGACCATCAAGCAGCTCGTCGATGCCGGATTGAAGTTTGACCCCCTTGGGTATGCATCCTGTGCTTGGGCAGTGGTGTCTTTCGGGTTGACGGTAGGTGACGTCTGGGTGTCACCAATGGCTAATTGACTATCGGTGCTTCATTTGGCTGACATTATTACTCGGGCCAGCTGATTGACAACGACAAACACCGGATGGAGCTTGCTTTCAACGCAAGTGAAGAGTGTGCCGGGTTCCTCGCCAGATATTGCAAGATTGAGAGTTACTACCGCCAGGCACTTTCAAAAGATGCCAAGCAAGACACAAAAGAGCTGGAAGATGCCATCGTGGAGGTCTATGTAGCCATGTTTAACTACTCTGCGGCGGTCAAAGAAGCGCTAGATGGATCGTCTTCAAGTAAGCTTTGGATTGGAAGGAGTCTACTTAGCCCAAAACATTCTGCTGACCAATTGTCTCGAAAGGTCGAATCAAGGGAAGTTTCAGAGCACTTACAGAGGAACCACTGGAAAATCTCAAGACCACTATCATGGAAAAGGACAGTATTGTGAAAGATTGGGAAGATCTTGTCAATCGTCAATGTAAGACAGCCCGCTTTGCACGGGCATAACTTGAGATCATTGACGCAATTTCCTCTGACCATCGGCGCCGCAGATGAAGCACAGTTCCGTGAGGACATGAGGACGAACCTCAAAGACATCCAAGAAGACGCCGCTAAGATTCTCGGCAACCTGGAAAGGCTCCAGGCCGAAGCAGCAGCGATAAAACATGACGTTAACGTCTTAGTAGAGGATGTAGTTCTCAATTGGCTCAGCAACAAGGACCTCGAGAGTTCGAGCACGGGAAAACATCAAGACCTGCGGAAAGCCATTGATAAATGGAAGGAAGCAGAGGAACATTGGTTTCTGAAGAAGCAAGAATATCTTGACTGGATAGCGTATCCGCAAAGTGTACTTTGGCTCCATGCGCCGGGTCAGTAGCTCCCTTTGTTTTTTGAGAGATGTCTTCTGGCTCACCATGCTAACGTAGGTAAATCTGGGCACAGGCGGCTGTGGCAAGTCATCGCTTTGGTATGTCTGCCCCCACGGTGATAGGCTGATGATTCATGTATGTATATGAATACTGCTGCTAATTCGGCTCAAAGCTCCACTATCATCGAGAATCTTGCAGCAATCCGCGATTCCGAAACCCATCGTCAGAAGGTTCTGGTGTATTGGTATTTCAACAAGATGAACAGGCAAGATCTGAGGCCTGTCCTCCGGTCGTTCCTGCGAGGTCTGCTTGCCAGCAGTCCAGAGAATGTATTTCTCAAGAACGTTAATGACTGGCTGGTGACCGTACGTCATCAAGAGCCGCCTCCAAACAAGTCAACGCTTCTCGAAAAAGTAAAGCACGTGATCGAGAGGCTGCAGCGGGACGTCTTCATCGTGGTGGACGGCCTTGACGAATTTGATGTGCAGTCCAAGGACATCGAGCGCAACGATGTCCTTGACCTCTTCTCCGATATCATCAAAGAAGCAAATTCGAACCTTCATGTCCTCTTTGTGAGTACGTTCGAGGACGACATTCGACAGCGTCTGCTAGATGACGCCGAGTTAAAGCTCATCGTTGACGCAGTGGACGTCGAAGACGGGCTGAAGGACGAGCTCAATGCCTTCATTGACAGGACGATGGACAAGGACAAGGATTTCAAAAATCTCAAGGTCGATTTGAAGAGAGATATAACGAAGACTCTGAAACGGGGTGATGGAAAATATGGTGCACGCCCCGATCGAGACAGGAATTTTCGCTGGGTAACGTCGCTGCTCGACGATCTGCGTAAATGCTATGGCAGGGACCTCGACAAGCAGATCAGGAAACAGCTGAACAGGGTCCCTAACAGTATGGCCGAGAAGTACGAACAAGCCTTGATGAACATTAGGAAACGAGATCAGCCGGCCATGAGGCTGATCCTCATCTGGCTGCTCCGGCACAAGCGCGTCGAGAAGCCGCTCACGGTTGAGGAGGTGGCTGAGGCCGCATCTCTGGACTCCGCCGATGGATTTACCAGGCTGATACCCGATTCGCTAGTGAGACGGTATGAGCGAACCCTAAAGTCGGCCAAAGATGACAACGACGATGACGACTCGCTGCCTCGATACATCGAGTTTGACTTCTCCGCCAAAGAGTATCTAGAGGCCAGGTGTGACGAGGCGAAGGGGGCGGCAACGCCGTCATGGTTCATCTTCTCGGATGAGGAGGCGCACTGCGAGATAGCCACGCGGTGTCTGAAGGTGCTGCTAAAGAAGGATGACGGAAACCAGCCAAGGGTTGTTGAACTATCGACTCAACAGCCCTCTTGGCCTCTGGGCCCTAATTACGGCGTATCGCCAGATTGAGGAATCTCAACCGTGGACCGAGTAAAGTGGCACTCTGTAGAAGAGTTCCAACAGCGAAGGAAGGAAGGAATGGCGGTCTATATAAACCAGTCTGTAGCCTTCTCTCTGACCTTTGAGAGAGGAATGAATCAACCGGTTCAACCACACTCTTTCATAT
>MUZH01003583.1:0-16856 GCA_003012965.1 Juglanconis oblonga
CCCCCCCCCCACCCAAGTGCCCACCATCTCTATTTATGACTTCAATGCACAGTTGAAAGCATGGAGGCTGGATAGTTCTTCAGGGCTTTAGGTATTGGCAGTGCTCACAAACCTATGGATATAAACTACAGAAGTCGCACAACTTACGGCAGCAGCATGTAGCTTCATAGAGCGCGTATGAGACTATGCCTCTCTCTATCAAGACTATTTGTATTCTCTGAGTTCATCTAATAAGCCGGAACAACAATAATTATCCCAATAGGACAAGTAACAATAGAGGGAGAAAATGACAGTCAAGTTCGCTATGCAAGGCTTTAAACAGCAACTATTCAATCTACTTCTGCAAACCAGTGTTCAGAAGCCACCATTTTGCACTAGAAGTCTTAGTGCTAGGGTGTTCCTTATCTCTGCCGCCATTCGTGCTGGTGCTATTGACAAGCTGTCAAGCCATGAAAGTCGAAGCCATCAACCTAGTTTGACGCCGTCAAGCACTGTGTCGAAGAGCCTTCGCCGTGTGACTTGTGCCACATACGAACGCAAAATGCCTGAAATGGACAATTATAAAACTGCCATTTCCCAGAGCACAAGATCTGGCTCAAACGCAAAACAGTATGTGACACTAAGCAGCACAGCCTTGTCGCGCTGTATTGCAAGACCATTCGAGAACAATCATCCGGCCTGTTATAATTGCAAGACCAACAATACTTGCTCAATACAACTTGAGTCAGTACACGTGTTTGACAGCCTGGTAAGACGGCCACCCTCCACTGCTGCGGATAGCTGTGAATAAGATGAGCTGATAGTGCTGCAGCAAGCAAGTCTATCCCGAAGCAAGGGCAGCGCTTTCGGCGAATCCCCAATATCGAACAGCATACCCTTGGACTGGGTTGACAAACCATATTGAGGCCAACACAGGGATAGACGAAAACATGCTCTCTATAAACAGGAATTTGCATATTATAGAAAGCTTCTCTAGTTATATCTGTTGCACGGAGGAATGCCAAGGACCCATTATAAGTTTCCCAGCCATAATTATTCACAGAACGCTGATTTGTTGTTATAGCCGAATAGGAACTCCAACGAAACTGGTGTATCTACTAATGCCTGGTGGAGGGGTTGATCTATAGTCTCTGGGCTGTGTCCTCAGACTCCTCATAGATGTTGTTACATGCCCGGGTGGTGGTCTTGAAAGAATATGCAGTAAAGCAATATCGCTATCGACCCCCGAACTACAATCAGAACATATGCCAACGACTTCAGCTACCCGAGCCGACCAACCACTACTCTATGATATGTCCTCTCGCTCTTGCAGTGGCGAACAATTATAACGACTTGGTGAATATCCTAGTTCGAACTGTTGCAGGAACCGGATATGATGCTGTACAGCGTACCCCGAAGGATGCATCTGCTATCATGGACAGTGAATATGACCTTGCAATGCACTGCTTTGGGTCGCCTGCTCCAGGTCTGTCTAGAATTGATGGCAGGGGAATTAGAAGACTGCTACTGAGTCAGGGAGGCATTGTCCTGAGATAACTTCGACTTCACAGATATCTCAAAGGCTCCACAGCCCCAATAGTGGCTCTCGGCTTCACTATGTCCGTTGCTGCCACATTTCCGGTGGGATACAGTAATCATAGAAAAGGTAAGTCCTCCCCCCCCGCCTCCCCCCGACCAAGTATCTTCAAGGCCTCAGCCATGCTAACAGAACTACACAGATAACATCATGGATAGAAGCTATCCAGGGCATCCTGAATTCACATTGGCTGGCTCACAGCTTCTGCTGGTCTACTTTGCACTCTCCGGCTTAATGGCAGGACTTGTCTACCTCCAAAGGTCCAATCCATACCTTGAACACTCCTTCATGGTATGCAGCTGCGCATTGATTCTGATTGCTGCCACTATGAGAACTGAGGAGATGTTATAGCCTGTTCAGCTTAATGCTATTTAGCTAGCTAGTTGGTGTCGATCTTCCCTAAGACAGAATCCACAATGTCGTCTTCCATCGTACCCACCTCATCCTCGACTTGCTCTCTAACTTGCTCCTCTATGAACTCTTGCATCTCCATTCGGAGGCCATCGAAGCGACGATCCAGGTCTTCGTCCATATCCCCCTGTAGATCCTTGCGAACCCTCGCAAGCCGCTCATCGAGCACATCGACCACCCGGTCCATAATGTTGTCTTCCAATTCGAGCATACGTGCTAGAAACGGCGCGATCATCTCGTCGCGCTGGCGAGCCACGATATTTGTGCAAATAGTATGCAGGTAAGCCGCGAAGTCTTTGCCCATGCCCGTCATCGCGGCATCCGGGTATGGGGGTGGAATAGGGGGGCTGCTGGCCCGCAAGCTGCCCTTTCCTTTGTCCATCGCGCCCCCGGGGGATGACGGACTAGGACTCGGGCTGGCACGCTGTCGCTTCCGAACAGATGATTGCTGTGTCACACCCTGATGTGCTGCTGATGGCGATCCAGTCGGCATTGGATCGTGGTACGGCGGCGGCGTCTCCATATCCTCTGAATACCAAGCATCACAGTTGATCACATGTCCTCCTCGCCCTTGGTACAACCGGGACAACGCCGCATCGTCCGGGTCGGAGCGCACGGAGCCGTCAGTACACGCCTTGGCGAAACGCTGCCACTGTTCCAGAGACACGCGGCGCGTCCAGCTGAGAATCTGAACGGCTAAAGCCGGGCGCGAAGCGAGCCACCGCGCCGAAGCGAGTAATCTTTATGCATTGGCGGTAGTGGGAGTCGGTGACAGCGTAGGGCTGACAAGGTCTATTCCTCGCTCTTCGTCTTTGAACACAAGCTGCAAATGTACCTGTCCTGCTGTAGTGTTGCTGTCTTCAACAGTGAAGGACGCAATACGTTCGGGCGGGATGAAGAGGTAGAGGTATTGCTTGTCCTTGTCGCTGTCGCTATCGCTGCTAAGTTGGAAAGTGGTAGTTGTTCGTAACTTCAGAAACCCGAGATTCGAGGCCGGCGTGAAGGTGGCGCTGAAGCTCCAGATAGACACGGGGTCTAAACTTGAGCCGCCTGAGGCATCTAGTCCTTGGACTTGGACTGGGACGAAGCCAAGCATGAATGGACGGATCTCTGTCTCGGTCCCGCTGCTGGCTCCTCAGAACACGATTAGTTACCTGGCACAGAGGGAGAGAAAAATGAATTGCAAGAAAAGAATGCCCTGCGTAGAACAGGCGTCAAGCACCCGCATACGCAGCGTCCCACCCGCCCAGGCTTTTAAGGATGCGTTAGAGCGCCCCGGGAGCAGCCTTGGCTCCTGAGAACAAAATCATCTGCCCGAGTAACGTGAAAGAAAGAGCACATATCCTCAGCGCCCTGTGTACACAGCGCGCACACCAACACCAACTGGCCTGCTACAATTCAGCAGTTCCTCAATGGAGGACGGCCTACAGACGGTTCCTCAATGGAGGACGGCCTCCCAAAACCCAAGTCGTACCCTGCCCGAAAGCAGAGCCAGACCTGTAGCTTGGCAATGGGCGTAGCATGGCCAGCGGAACGTTGATGCTTTCCTGCGAGGAGTGCAATGCAGGTATGCATGCTGCTATTGTGCGTACGTGGACGTGAGACGTAGGGATGGCATAAATAAGAGCAGGTATCATGTTGGGTAAGTCGGGTGTCTGGAGTCGGGTGTCTGGAGTCGGGTGTCTGGAGTCGGGTGTCTGGAGTTGATGACAAGACAGATGTCTAGGTCAAGTTTGGAGAGGGGGGGGGGGAAAGCTAAGCGAAGTTGCTAGAAAATGGGTGGCTGGCGTACTCATACCGGGCTGTTGGATTTGGCTCGGCGCCCAGTGGGTCGGCTGGATATCGGCGAGCCGGGACTGAGAATAGCTCGATGACTCTGAACCTTCTGTCTCAGCGCATTCATGCTCCTTTGATGCACCAGAACACGATGTTGGGCTCTGACTCCTGGAAGCCATGCTCAGTCAGGAACTTATTAACGGTTTGAGGAAATTTGTAAGAGTTGAAGACAGGGCAGTCTGGTTACTGTTGGAGGGCAGTCTGACCATGAACTGAGGGGGCATAAAAGCAGGCCGGAGAACTAAATCCCAGTGGGAAATTCCTATGCTTCAGCACTTGAGCATCTGAGAGCCAGGCCGGGGAAGACATGGCTTTTTATATTCGAAATATTAGGCCGAGTGTTGTGCGTCTGTCTGCACTGCATGCATCTCTTCAACACACCTCTGAAGGTTCGGTGGTAAATCCCATACGGTGATTCGTCATTTCTCTTCTCTTGTCTTCCAGTGCCTTTCCTTTCCACTCTCGAATATATAAAAACAATAGAAGCGGTGCCTGAGCTCAAGTTTCACAATGCTTATAACTCTCTCCGCAGACTGTATAAATTGATCAGTGTGGATTTGACCCTGCAAGAGAAGACCTGGCGTCTTCCTGTCTGCTTGCCTTCGAATTATTCGTGCGTTAACATAGTATACGCCGCCTGCGCACTACGGTGCTACTACCGATGCAGGTTGTCTCCGTACTCAACACGCACATGGGGACAATGTCGTTTCTGGGACCCGTAGTTTCGATAGCTCGAGTGTGCTTCGAGCAGATCGTCCCCCAGAAAGTGGAAGCGACCGTGAACAGTTGCTTCGCCTGCGTCTCTCGCATTATGAGGAGAATATGCAAAACGAATTCGCTAGGGCATGCACTGGTTGCAGACCTAAATAGTACGTGTATTTTCCCCCACACATCTGGACGAGGACGAGAAATTTCCGCAGCGTCGATTCCGTATCTCACGTGCAGGCCGAAGCAATGTACAGTGTTGTATGAGAAGCCTCCAATTATCACAGAGTGACGCAGTTGTCAGATTTGCGAAGAGTAGAACACAGATAGGTGTACGATCTCGTAATGCCCTGTTGCATATAGGCGATGGTAGCTACGAAACTATGCCCACTTGCAGGAATCATTAAATGAACCCTCAAACGCTAATGCATTATTGCACTGTGCTCCAATATTATCATATCTGTCCTTGACTCGACGGTTGACCTATCGACCGTGTTCGTGCTCCAGTTCCTACAGCTATTACCCGCCTGCGCCGCTTCACGTCGGTCGTGGTGGAGATATTGCTCCCAGCGCCGTCATCATCATCTACATCCAAGCATAACTTACGTTTTTCTCGCCCACCGACACTAGGTTCTGGTTCTGGTGACGGCGTTATATCCTGAGCATCCTGATGCCAATCACCCTTCTCTAACATAGCCGTGAGCTGGCGGAACGATATTTGGATAAGGAGGGCCGAGGGATGGATGTGCGGCTCTTGGTCTTGTGGGTACATCTCCTCCAACCTTTGGACAGTCTCGTCCGAGATAAAGTCGTGCAAGCTTAGAACCAAGGTACCATCTTGAGCTACGCCATGACGATCCCGGATCATCATGTCTCTGATGATAGTCCTAGTTCCATGGTATAGACTTACCGTTGCGCACCGGTTGATGGATGCTTCCCGGCCTGCCTGTGTCTCGTTCCCGTGGGGCTTGTCCTTGATTTCCTGATCCTCGTCCGCGTGTTCTTCCTCGTCTATTTGTTCCCGTTCCCCGGCCTGGACTGGTGCCACCTGTCGGCTGCCCCGGACGGCAAGAATACATCTACGGGAGGAAATGTGGTCCAAAGAACAGTCGCCAAGGCACATTCGCCCGATCAGAGGCGGGAACCTGCTCTCTGGTCCGGCGGCCCTGAGCAGAAGAGAAGGACGCAGAGGCATGGATTACGGGCATGGTTCTCATCTTTGGTCGCTCGGTTGAAAGGATGGTTGCTATAGGAGGCAACCAACAAGATTGTGAAGCCGAGGTTGTGAAAATATCAATATTGTATCATCACATAAAGGTACATTATCGATCATAAAAACATGGAATGACCTCTAAAAGACGCATATGGAGCTCGAGGGCTCTGGTGGATAGAACAATCTCAAACATTTCGAAGCAGTTCGAAGGTCTCTGAAACTACCTAGGTAATTTACACATCCCAAGGCACCTGAGCCCATACAGTAATACTAAATACGATCAGCTGAATCTTCTTGAAAAGGAAAAGGGGGGGGGGCCTCGAGCGACTTACTATTCCAAGCTTAACGATCCAGTATGGCGCCGGAGGGTGTGTAATACCTCCTCACTATTTAAACTCGGACGTTTCTGGGGTTGGTGATAGCAACAGAGGATGCCCTCTACATCCTGGAGTAGGGACATAAGGATGCTCCGTCCATTAGTGGTACGGGATTAATCGAGAAGCGATTTTTCTGCTCCGTAACATTGGTGAACCCGGCACGCTCTAGCAGGACTCTGAGTCGGTCGCTGTCTACTATGCCGAAGGGTCTACCAAGCAAGACGCTAGTGGACTCGATTATCGACGGGACGATGCTCCAAGGGTGATCAGACTCTCCAGTATGTTGCCGAGAAATATCGAATATCTCCAAGAAGCCGCCAGGTCTTAAGACACGCCATGCCTGGCTCAATAAGAGATTCCAGTCCCGTAGGCGACCGTTCAGCTTAGAACCTCTTAACAAATGGAACGAATCCGTGACGAAATTCGAGTGTTGGCTCATGAAATCCCATCTCTTCAAGTTGCAATTGGGAATCGGTTGACCATAAACCGTTACTGGCATATCGATAGGTGCCGAATCTATTCCCATCACGTTGGACATGGGATGACTCATTGCATACTGCCTGGAAACCGTCCTATCAGGTTAGAACGCGTACCTATAAAAACGAATCTAGGAGGCAACCCACATGCTCCAGGATCCCAGGCCACAGCCGACCTCAAGGACATGTTTGCCACAGGCAGACAGATGGGGCGTATGGTACAGGCGAGCTCCCTATAGGATAACCTGGCGCCATCTTCGCAAATAAGTCTTGGAACTTAGGGGTAAAAATAAGCAAAAGGGATGGCTCACTGCTCTGTCATTGAAGCCGAAAAGGCTGCGTCCAAAGGGTGCCTTCCAGTAGGTAGGTAGTCAGCAGGGTTGTCTTTACAAAACGGTCAACAGACTGTACTTGCCACACAGCTGGGTCCAGGTGTCTCAGCATCCGCCTCGACATTAGAGCTCACACCACTCAAATCAGTGAAATGAGTCTCCTCATCACTCGAATCTAGGAGGTGTGTTTCCCCCCCCCCCCACTCGAGTTAGAGAGCCGTTCCCACGGGAATCTCGGAGGCGACACACGGGCGGCTTCCATGTTCATCGTGAATAATCTAAGTGAGGTTGAGTGTACAGCTTCTGGGTGTCCTGGAGGAGGGAGGTGGATGATTGTGCCAGCTTATATGCTCCGTGAATCAGAGAGCGGATGGATGTAGAAAAAGTGAATTCACCGTTGCTGTCTATTGCAACGCTGTTGGCATCACGCTATCAGGCAGCAGCACCGTATTGAAACGTGTTAGATGAGGATAGATGGTTGGATCTCGCTTGTTTTCGATTGCTATAATCCCTGCGCTGAAAGCCAACAATATCTGTTGGTCCTGCCTTAACGCCAAGCGAACAGTCATTGTTTATGAAGCCTATGTACCTGAACCTCTGTGAGACTAACCTTTCGGAGCGAAGCCGCTGCGTATCATTGACCATTGAATTAAGAACAATATGGCCAACATCCGTAGCGAGGTTAATTCGTAATGAGGCTGCGGCTGTAAAGTCCGGGGACAATCCCGCAAGCCTTCATAGTGGATATTGGGAGAACAATAGTAAGTGATATTCACTTTGCTGTTCAGTTTGAGTTGAGCACAAGATAGGTGATTGCATGATGGGCGTATAGCATGATCTTTAGCTATGAGGTAGCCGATCAGGAAACCAGGTGTCAGAAGGTTTCGGGGAAATTCTATAGCAATTACTCTTTACAGCTTCGTGTTTTCGCTTCTGCCATCTTTTATATTCTATCAGGAGGATAACGTTCAATGCCTGAAATCCATTGATATTGACATGTTATTCCCAGAATCGATCTACAGTCAGGCTCTTATCCTTTTCGTATTAGCCCTTGCCCCTGGGCAGAACGACGATTGCAACGGCTTTTGTCCTTTTTATATTAATGCAGGCCCTCGCTCCAGGGAAATATCGAGCATATCAACCACGCCCTGGCCAAAATACCATAGAAGATTGCAGTTATTTGCCGCAAATTCTTAAGCAGAGTTCTTCAAATTTTTCATATTTGATCCTTCTCTGTTCGAGCCTGAAAATCTGAGGTGGACACTCAGCGACTTGAACCGGTTTGTATCCTCCAACCTTGCAACGGACTATCCATCGAACAGTGGTCCATATTCCTCCACCTGATTCTCCCAAGACTGTCCTGACATGAGGCCATGTCTTCACAACCTAGAAAGAAGGTTGCAGTGGTGAGTCTACTTACCAGCTTATTTAAGCTGGATATTAAGGCTAAAGTCTGCAGGCTTGTGTAGAGTGCCGAAGACGTAAAGCAAGGTGCGAGTCAAAGACGCCTTGTGGGCGCTGCCAAAGTAGAGGCCTCGAATGTGTAACCATACCGATGTAATTCTCCCCTTTCCACCGCTCAAGACGTCACGCCAATAATCTGACGAAGCGTCCAGGTCTGAAATCAATCGAGCCACTAAGGCAGTCCAACCTTCTCGCCTTGGGGGTTTCACTCATTATCGATTGCAAAAATCCCAAGGAATCGTGGATTTCCTAGCTCAGCATGGCATCGATCTGGACAAATTCCCGTACAGACAGGGGATGGACACGGGCCCGCCTAGACTATGGGGAACCATAGTACCACCAGTGCAATTCACAAGCGCAGAGCCGCCGATATTCGTGGACAACTTTCGGGAGCAAGTCTTAGCCATCTACCCATTCTTGTCGATACAGAAGCCGGAAACATTGGCATGTTCGGGACAAACGAGTTGCGCTGAGGCGGCTATCCTCTTTCTGATCTTCGCTCTCGGTTGTTATGACAAGGAACGCTCCCTTCTCTTCTTCGTTCGCACAACATATCTGATCGGAGACCCTGTCTTTCCCCAAGTCTATCCCTTTACTCTTGCACAACTTCTTGTTGGCCTCTGCTATGGGCGCTTCGGCTTTCCATCGGCGCTTCTGAAATTTGTTACTGAAGCAATAGATGGCTTGAAAAAACAGTGAGTATTATCTAAACATGCTTCGCATTAACTAATAGTCGACAGGAAGTTCCGTAGGGATCTGTCTCCCTGTCTTCCGTATGCGCTGAGATCTCTGGAGCGGTAAGTTTCAGTATTTCTTCCAATTTCAGGCGACTAATATCTATTGGCGAAATGCCTCCACCAACACTTGCTACGGATCCTCTCAAGGGGAAATTTCGTAAAGAAAGCCGGGCCTACGAAGTTTCATTTCAATTGCCAAGGCGATAGCCATAAGTTCCCCCTACGTCGTTCCTCCTCGGGGAGCCCCAAGGCCGTCACCGGTCTTGATGGTTCAGGTGCGAGCGGCTGCGACAGGGGCATCGCTGACAGATCGTCGGAGTCTCTCGCCAGAAAGGACCGGAAGGACACTGTGGTTCAGGGGTTGGTCCACGATCGTGGGATGAGGTGCAGAACTGAGGTGGTATGCGGCGCAGCTTGCGCGCGCTTAAGAGTGGAGTGCTTACTGGATGATCTGACTGGTGGCTAACTTCCCCTCACCGTCTCGACATCCAGCCTGCATTCATTTTTGTTCTTGCATCTCTCA
This sequence comes from Juglanconis oblonga, assembly GCA_003012965.1. Lineage (NCBI taxonomy): Eukaryota > Fungi > Ascomycota > Sordariomycetes > Diaporthales > Juglanconidaceae > Juglanconis > Juglanconis oblonga. The sequence goes on from MUZH01003583.1 coordinate 9,651, forward strand.
TCGTCCTCGTTTCCTCAAGCACAGCGCCGATACTGCATCGCACTTCCTGCAGTAAGCATCGAAGTTCGCTGGTCAGCCGCGCCCATTACCAAGCTACAGGTCGGCTCTCTGGAGTCCCTGGGTTCTGGGAGGTGGTCCTCGAATGAGGAACTGCCTGGTAGGGAGGTCCTCGAATGAGGAACCACCTATCTGTAGCGAGCCAGCTTACTCGGTGCCGTGCCGTTGCTGTAAGGGGTGCGAGAATACCCAGTTCGTTGTTACTCGTCATCTCCGTCTCTGTACTTTTGTTAAGGAGTCAAGGCTGCTCGAAGATGGCTATATGCCTGCTAAAGCCTGGGAGGGTGGGACGCTGCGTACACAACTGTCGCTTGACGCCTGTCTTACGCAGGGCTTTCATTTTCCTATATCCCCTCCCTTCTGCCAGACAGGTAGACTGACAGCATTCTAGCCAGCGACGCAGCCCCTTCCGAGAAACCATGCGACGTCCCAATTTCGATTCGCTTCTTGCAGGCCGATGTCCAGGGGCTTGACCGGAAGGGCCAACCCAGTTTGGATCCCGCATCTTCCTGGGGTTTCAGTGTTTCCGTCTCTCCTTCGGAGAAAACTGCATTCCTGAGGCTGCGAACTTCTATTACACTCCAAACACCCATCGGCGACAAGCAGCAATATTTCTACATCTTCATGCCTCCCGAACGAATCGCATCCATTACGGCCGATGCTGGTTTGCTTTCCTCAGGAGTGCATTTGCGGCTTGTCTTGGTGTGGCATACAGATCTGATCGGCCCTGTCCATCACCAAGACCTCTCCCCGGGTATGATCAGCAACTGCTTGCTTCTGCGCAATGGCTCGCCGCCCGACCTGCTTTGACCATCGACGTCTTCCAATCGCACGTGTCCCTGGATCACTGGCAGCGGTTTTGCAGGGCATGTGCGGATGGTTCGTTGATCTCAGACTCGGCCCATACCGCCTTGAGTCCTTTGTACGGAGGTCGAGGAGGGTATGTGATCAATGCGTACCCCGACGCCGAAACACCTCCGGCGTACGACGACCTTGTTGGGTCGCCATCAGTGGCACCGCAATATTCTCGCAAGCGACAGCGGGCAAGTCCTACCCAACTGTACATCCGGGACATGTGTAACGACATCATTAGTCGTCAGCGAGACGAGATGATCGTGCCACTCTTGAGGCGAATCAAGGAAATGGAAGATCGTATTACGGATAGGGTGATCGAGCATGTCGAAAGCGCGCTGGACAAGCGGCTTGCTGAGTTTCGAGAGGAGCTATGGGGCGAGATTGACGATGATCTTGACAAGCGCGTCGATTCCATGAGATGGGAGCTGAGAGACTATGTAGAGGAGCAGGTCGGAGAGCAGGTCGAGGAGCAGGTTGGGACTATTGAAGAAGAGATTGTGGGTACAGCCATGGAACGCATGGTGGAAAACAGGCTGTATCAAATTGACCGCCGTACCAATTACATATTTGAGTCAAGGCGAATTTCTCAGACTCTAGCTTGATTATGCTCGTCAATTCTCCCCTCTCGCCTCTTTCACGTCTGTCTATTCAATAGAATTCCCCAAAAGAATTACAAAATAAATAATAATTGTCACATCGAAGGGAATCTCAAGTTCAAGTCTCAATATGCCTCATGCACAGTCACTCTTTAGATAGTGAAATATCAACAACATAATAGCACGCAAATATATACCTACGTTTTCATGCAAAACTTATGAACTCGGTCCCCGGCCTGATTGCCAAGTAGTTCACTTCATCTATTCAGCTTCCTGATCTGCTTCCTTTTTTCTCCTTTTCTTGGCAACTTAGTACCATCTATCAAGGCCTAGAGTGTTACTGGTTAGGATGGTAAGCTGGCGAGATGGCAGGCATGTAAATGCGAAGAACCCCGTACGGACCTAGATCCCCCCTATAAAAATGACGTTTTTTTTTTAGTGGTCTAGCGTATCCGTACTCTTGAGTTACAGAAAATCAACCTTATGCTCCATTCCATTATTAACTCTTACTAGAAAATGACACCTAATCACTAGCCTGGGCTTGAGTACTCTAAATATTGTTACAAGTCGTCCGAAACACATCTAAGATGTCTCAGAAGGCTAACACTTTGCATGCCGATATCCCGAGTTACCAAAACGTCTGCCCCAGTTCCTGACCTTCCTATCCATGTCTTGCCTGACAAACACCAGAACAAGCAAAGCCAGACAACCCATAGCCCAGTCTACCAGCCCCTTCCAGAAGCCGCCTCGGACGCTGGCACCCAAATAACCACACATCACGAACCTGGTCATCAAGTCCGTGGTGACAAGCTCCTGCCCGCTCTCCAGACCCCTGATGGCCTTTATTGCAATCACCTCAGAGGTCTGTCCCTCATCGGGCCCTTCCAACATCTTGGTTAAATCCGGTTTGATCTTGTTCTCCTGATCAAACGCCTCGCCGAGAATCGTCGCCGGGAGGATGATATGAGCTCGGACCGGCGTGAATGTGTAGAGGTTCAGCTCTTGGGACAGCGTGTCAAACAGTGATCGAAGGGCCACCTTGCTCGGGCTGTAAGGCGAGTGGCCTGAGATCGGGTACAGGGCGAGGAACGACGAGGTGAAGATGAGATGTCTCGTTGGCGCGGCCGTGGCAGCGCCCTCTTGCCCGTCCGGGGATCTCTCCGGGCGAAGCCATGTTCGAAGCGCGGCGTGAGCCATGTACAGACTGCTGAAGTAGTTCGAATCCATCGAGGCTCGAAACTGAGACAGCTCCGTCTCGATGAAGAGCGTCGGCTGCGGCCCGCCGGCACAGCACCATACAACGTCTGGAGGCTCCGAGTTCCAGGCTGTGACCCTGGACATGACGGTGGTGGCCGCCTCGGCATCAGTCAGATCGGCGCTGATCTGATGGAATCGTTGCTCTTTGGGTGAAGCGGCTCCGTCGCTGATATACGCAAGTGCGCGCTTCAGTCTTTCCGTGCTCCTAGCCACAATTACGACGTTCGCACCTTTTGAAGCCAGCTGTCGACCAACTTCGAGGCCCATGCCCCTAGAACCACCAGTGATGAGGACGGTCTGGAGAGGATCAGCTTGTAATCGTCCCCGAGGGACGGGGGGATACGTACCTTGCCCTGTACAGGAAATGCATTGCTTGAGAAGTGTGCCCCCATGGCTTTTTACAATCTAGAGGCTGATCCTCTCACAATCAGTATCGCGGTCCACTCACTCACACTCACTCAGGATCTGGCCAAGAGATGGGAGGTTCATTAGGCCGCATCCAAGGAATCAGCTTCTACGCATTTCACAGGAGTCAATCTGCGCAATCAGTTAGTTGGTTGGTCGGTGGTTGGTTGGTCGGTTGGTTGGGTCCTCGCACAACCGAATGGGCCTCATTGGATGTAGAAATCCGGCTGCCCCACCGACGGATGAGGCAGGCAGATTCTCAATTTATTAGCTGAAGAAAAGCGATGGTTACTGCATTGTAACCCGACGTGCAGTCGTGGCGGTATGGTGGGCTCATTTTTAAGCACTATCGGCGACGCGCATATCAGGAGGCCCTCTACAAACCCGTTGTATGCACGATCCTCAATCCCATTAGCTGGATGCTAAAGATACTACCTGCTTGGGGGTGGAGCCTTTTCTGTGAGGAAATCGGCCACTTGCAAAAGGCTCCACCTCCCCCAAGTTAGGTAGCTGGGAATCTGGACGTGTGCCTACATCGTGCCGTCAAAAGGGGCCTGAGATACGCAATGCATTGCTTCTGGCAGGTGATCATTGGATGCGCGTCCCTATAAAGGGATGCAGTGATGCACTACGAAGACGAAGCATGGCGCCTGGCATCTGCCGGTTTTTATTTCCGAGGTCCTTTATATTAACTGATAAGTGCCTGTCTCGGCCTTTGGATGGCCGGTAGCTTTTTGCTCACACGGCCTTCCAAGGTTCCTGCGGCATCAATGTTCACAATCTGTCCTGGGTCCATGAATCACAATGCTGGATCATGAAGCCAGTAGCTATGATCAAGGAAATGTCGAGACGGGTGTCGGAGCTGCCATGATAGCCCTATCCGTCATATTTGTGGCATTGCGGTTCTACACACGAATACATGTGAAGGTGGGCCTGGGCTGGGACGATTGGTTGGCGTTGGTGGCACTCGTCGGAAATATAGCAGCAGCCCTTCTTGTTCTGGCTGGTATGTTTCTTTCTGAAGTCACATTGAGTGTTGTCTCTTCCAATCTTTCTTCTTCTTTCTGTGTTGCTGTCAGCAGCATCTCCTCGGCCGTCTCTTTGACCCTGTTACTCATCATGTTGCATGTTACCTATGAAGTACAGGCTAGAAACGCTGACAGACCACAGCTTCAATTGTCGATCCCAACTCAGATTGGATAGAAGACAACACCGATGTCAATTACTATTATACGAATACCAACAAGACCCATCTCATGCTGGCATGGATCGCCTCAATTCTCTACTTCAGTCTTGTGAGCGCGGCCAAGCTCTCCATTCTGCTTCTGTATGACCGCATCTTTTCAGCATCTCCATCGTTTCATCGTCAGATGCAGGTGTTTATCACACTTACTAGCCTCTACTGGGTTTCTACTACGATAGCTTGCATCTTCAATTGTTGGCCGTTGGAATACAGTTGGACGACCAACCGCAGCCCGGCACCATACTGTTTCAACTTCAATATCTTCTGGTTTGCAACAGGTGTCATTGAGGCAGTTCTTGACGTCTGCATCATTCTCCTACCATTGAGGATGGTAATGAAACTGCAAATGAGCGTGAAAAAGAGAATTAGTCTCGTGATTGTTTTCTCTTTAGGTGCTCTGTAAGTACTTCCTCCTCACATTGAACCCTAATTCATTTGTATTTCTGACCTCAGGGCCGTGTGCAGTGGTATTATCACCGGCATCATCAAGGTGTACCAGGGGTACGCTCCAGGGAGACGGTTTCCCAATTATAATCAGACCGAGACATGGTCTGCAGTTCATGGTCAGTATACTCAGATGCCTGATCCCCTAAACAATCTCCCGTAAAGATTTCATTAACACAGCAGCGTAGGTGGTATCGGTCTTATATGCTCGTGCCTCCCAGTATGCTGGCGACTGGTCCTGGAGTTCATCGCCAAAGTCAGGGTGAACTCATCGCTCGCCTCATCGCTCGCACCATCAAGGCCCACTTCGGGCACCAGCTCGCTACGGAGCTGGTGGTTTAACCACAAGCCATCCCGTAGCTGGCCCTCATCGGCAACAAGGGGAGCGGGCAGCCAGCACCCGAGACATGTGGAACGAGCTGAATTCATCGGGCAGCCCTTCAGCCAAGTTCCATGGAGTTCTGACGTCGAACTGCCCATGCTTCCCACCAAAGGTTCCCAGACGTACCTCGCAGGAAGAAACACGGATGGTCCGATATACCCGCATCAGGTCCGGGTATGGAGCAATTTCAACAGCGGCAATGGTTCAGACGAGGTGCTTGGATATGGTATTCATGTGGACAGAAATTTTAGTGCAACTTCCCATGAGGTTCCATGAGTTTGGATGAATCAGAAAGGTGAATTAAAAGGGATAGAGATGGCTTAACAGTTAGGTGCCGCCTGTATTTGCATCATGTTTTTGGCCTGTGATTTGTTTGATCTTGCCCGGAATAATTGTAAGTACGGGAAGTCGAACATTCCGAACGGACCTTAACAATGTGACCCTCGCTGCAAGCAGAGAATCTTCTACATATCTCAAGTATGCGTAGAGGTTGTCGGGTAGATCCTCTACACGCTGAACGGCAACCCCTAAGCCGCCATCGGAGACCAGTACACTCGTCGCTCGTCGCCATGTGGCGAGCCTTTGTAAATAGTCTGGTGGGCCTCGGGCAGCTCATGTTTGATAGAATATAAACATCAGAGATGGTGACAGCCATCTTCATCTCTGAAAAACTACGAAACATCTCTGCTCGAGAAACCCCTCCCCGGGCCCCTCTGATGTGATATCTGACCCCGACAGGGAGCCAGAAGATCCAAACCACCACCCACAGCCAGGACAGAGAAATGAAGAGGATTAGCACATTAACCAGCATTGAAAAAGAAGAAAAAACCATGCAATGATAACAAGCCCTTCAGTGGTATCAACCAGCCCGTGCATAGTACTTCTATATCCAATGAAAAATCCCAGTAAACCATCCAATCTGCCTGCTATGCTTTGCCAGAAGTGGTAGTGATGAAAAGAAAAAAAAAAAAAAAAAAGAAAAAGAAAAAAAAAAAAAAAAAAAAAGAAAAAAAAAAAAAAAAAAAAAAAAAAAAAAAAAAAAAAAAAGAAAAAGAGGAAGAAAACAAAGGGAACAAAAAGACCAATCCAACTCCGTAGGCTATGCCAAACCAATGCGACAGAATCCAAAGCCAATTAGACAGATGCCAAAGCAAACTGGTGTAATGAGGTCGCTGCGGTCGCCCCTCACAACCAAAGCAACCACCTCACGCCCCTTACAAACCCCTTCCCCACGCCGAGGAAAATCCGCGCGATCATCACCACGAACCACACGTACCACATGAATCCCACCAGCAACCACTCGAGCACCAGCCAGCCCGCGCGGCGCACCCAACGGAACCGCCGACGACGGCGCCGCAGCAGTTTGTCAATAACGTCCACCACGGCTTTCACCTTGCGCCGCTGCCCGTCCACCAGGTCGCCGCCGACCTCATCTGCCTCCTCAGCGGCCGCGCGCGTCATTGCTGTCAGGTCAAGCCCGACGCGCGCGCGCAGTTGCTCGATGCGCCCGTCGATAAGCTCCGTGCGGGTGCGGTGCTTGAAGGACTCAGCCTCGGATTGCCAGCGCTGGCGGGATGAGTGGATCGCGGTGCCGAGGACGTGGGCAGTGATGGGGAAGAGGCCAGCCTGGGAAACAGGCTGGGCTAGGAGCTCGGCGCGCTGGTCTTCGGATACGAGCTGGGCGACTTCGGGCCAGTAGACTTTGTTGCCGAGTGCGGAGAGGACAGTGCTGGAGTCGTTGGAGGTGTTGGCGGTTAGGGCGGTGGATTCGTGGGCTCGGCGGGATATTTCCATGGCCATGACGCCGGAGCTCACGACCATCGCTCGTAGGCGGGCGATCTCGCGCCTGGAGATTGGGGCGCGGTCTGGTGCCCAGTCCTGTTCTGCCATGGAGAAGTGGCGGCTGCTTCTGACACTCTCTGCTGACACCCGGCGACCGGTTGGTAAACAAATATTGAGGCTGGGCC
>MUZH01003584.1:0-16858 GCA_003012965.1 Juglanconis oblonga
CCTCAGATCCCTCTCTCTGCCGCCTCCTCCGCCTCACCTCCTCCACCACCTGGCACCGTCGTCAAGCGCCGTGCCCCCATCGCCTGCCGCCGGTATGTTGAGCCATCCATCTCGACCTAGACCTACCTACACCTACACCTCGACTTCGACCTCGACCTCGACCTCGACCTCGACCTCAACTTCCACTGTCGCCTACCGTCGCTCAGTGTATCATGCTGACCTGTCTCTGATCTAGATGCCGTCGTATGAGAAGCAAATGTGTCCATGACAAGGCCAAACCACCATGCCAGGCATGCGAACAGGCTGGTCTGGGTGCAGATGCCTGGTATGTTGGCCCCATCTCGTCGAAAGTGCCTTTCCACAACCAACCCCCCCCCCCTTCTCTTCCATCTTCCACCTCAGGTGGACTTCTATGGGAACACTTCGTGTGTACCCCCAATCTATCTCTACTACCCCCTCCTTCACAACTTCCACGGGCATTCCTCCTCCGTCTTCAGACGTTCTCTTCGACTGACCCTTTCAAGCATCTTCCCCGTTCGTGGCCACCCCGACAATGACCGTGAATACCGTCACCCTCGGATGAGGGCCGACAAAGCCCAGAAGCGAGATGCTGCAAAGATGCGCCGAGACATCCTAGACGCCCCGGTTCTACCCTCTCCTGTCCCGCCCAAGAACGTCAAAGGCGTCGATCAGTGGGACTATCTACCTCCCCTCCCCGACACCATCGAGGCCGTCAACCGCTTCATTCGAAACTACTTCCAGCTCGGCTTCATCCCCAAACAAGCCTTCGTCGACCGCCTGAGGACCGACCACCGCTCCATCAGTGTCTTCCTCCTGCTAGGCATCCTGAGCATATCCTCCCGCTTCACGCCTACGCTGGTCGAACGCTACGGCGATGGAATGAAGGCAGCCGAGACGTTCATGGAAAGAGCATCGGCCGTGGCCCTGGGTGAGCTATACCAGCCCCCAAACCTGGAGAGATGCCAAGCCTTCTACCTGCTCAGCATAGCGCAGCAGGGTAGCAGGGACCAGAACAAGAGCTACATCAACATGGGCATCGCCATGCGCCTGGCCGCCCTGATGCGCCTGCATAGAGAGGAGACCTACAGCGTGCCGAACCCTTCGAAAGAGGTGGTCATCGCTTCCGAGTCTGCGCGCCGAACACTGTGGATGTTGCACAGCCAGGACAACCTCCACTCCGGTCCCGAGTCGCCTGTCTCCCTCGCCGCCGCCGACATTACAGCTCTGCTGCCTGGTAGCGAGGAGGACTTCGCCAAGGGTCAGGAACCTGCATCTCGAGCAGCGCTGGAAGACACCCCTCCTGCCATCGCGAACCCGGCGTTGATCTCCGACCCAAGGCGTTCACTATTCGCGACCCTGATCCAGAGCCACTATTTCTGGGGCCGTGTCTCCCGTAGGGCCGTCAAGTACGACAGGAGTTCGCGCCCTTGGGAAGACACGAGCGAGTACCACGAACTCGTCCAAAAGCTGCACGACTGGGAGTCCAGCCTGCCCCACGAGCACATGTGGAGTCCAGTTTTGTTGAAGGGATACAAGGCGGGATGCCAGGATCTGGCCTACCTCAGCATCACCAACTCCACTCGGCTCTGTAACCTTGTGTTGCGCAAAGCCTACTTGAGCGAGATGATCAACCTGGAGCAGTCGGAGCCCGAGCTGCAGACGTTCTGGTCCAATATGTCTATGGAGCTGTTTAAGAATGTCAAGCTTCTGTATGAGCAGATTGAGACCCAGTTCATGGAGAGAGCGCCCGACGACACCATGGGTGCCCAGATGGCTGTAAGTGGAGGGTTTCGCGCGAAAGGATCTGGGACTACTGAGGCTAATCCAACTCCAGCTGTTCTGTGTCTTCAGTTGTGGCTACATGGCTACGTACCTCTGCAAGTATCCAAACAGTATGTGTTTCTCCGACATGACCGAGCAGAGAAAGAAGTACTGACATGATACCGAAGTCTGCCCAGATCCTCTGCTCCGTCAAGACGGCCCAATCATGCTCCAGAGGGCCATGCAGATTCTCGCTGAGGCAGCGCAGGTCTGGCCATTGGCTGGCCGATGGCTTGAGATCCTGGAGAAGTTTGCCCGCGACAACAAGGGCGTCCTCGCAGGAGTAGAAGGAAGCATGGCAGAAGGCGTACGTATCGAATTTGCCGTCTCGACCCCACGATTCGTTTCCGTCGAGCATGACACTAACAACAAAATACAGCGCGATCCCGTTCCTGAGGCTTTGCAGGCTGCAATGGCTTCATCGCCTGGGCCTACTAGGAATGGCCAGGGAGGCAAACAGGCTGCCAAGTCGGACGAGACGCAACAACGCAACGGCGACTCATCAAACCAGCAAGTCATGCAGGCTCCATCTGCTGTACCGACGCCAATGATGTACATCGACCCGAACATGCGGGTTCCCAACCAAGGACAGCAGGGACAGCAATCGCAGGCGCAGGTGCAAGCGCAGCAAGCCCAAGCCATGGCTGCGATGCCCCAGCAGCAGCTTGGTGGTCGACAGACGACCGACGGCCTCGGCCTGCTCCTCGAGGCCTTCGATACCCACCAAGGAGGCGCCAACATGGCGACGGCGGGAGGCGACCAGCCCTACGATCCCAGCGCGGTGGCAACCCAGGCTGGCTACTACGGCCAGACGGGCGCAGCCATGCCCGGTAATGACGGGTATGAGAACGAGCTGCAATTCTACATCGATGGGGCCGGTGCGCCAAACGTCACAGCTTGGGTTCCAGGTGGACCGGGTATGTATGGGTACTGAACCGGTCTGTCGAACTTCAATATTCTTTGACAGATGGGGCGTTGGGGGGAGGGGCTTTGCTTTTCGTGTGGGAGGGAATGGCCAACTGGCTGGGATTCGTGAGTCTGTCACGGCAGGCAGTAATATGGAAGGTGCTCTTTGCGGATAAGCAAAAATATTGATATGACTACCCGGTATATATGTTCAAACTTGTCCTGTCGTTCGATACCTTGGTGGGAGGTCGGTAGGTTGGGTGGATGGTGGTGTAGGCTGTGTTGGTGAGATAGCTTGTATGAGGCGTCGCTTCAAGACCACAATCAAAATGAGCGATTATTGTGTGAGTTGCTGTCCACAACATCTGGTATTGGCCATTCATGAATTCATGATCACGATGATCCGACGGTTAGAGCTAGTAGGGCCAGCTCTGAGGGACCAGGCAAGATTCAGGTGTAGCAGGTAGCATGGAATAGACTCACCTGATCAAGCTCTGTATCTCCCCCTTTTGTGAGCATTCCTGGTTCTTGGGGAGGAAAGGATGCAAATTCTTGAATCCCTCTTCCCCCACAACCCCAATAGGTACTCTTTCCACAGGCTAATGTCCTTGCTGAAATCTGGTAAGATTTGGATATAAGATGGGTATTTATTTTCTCTGCTACAAGTTTGCTACTTTGTTGCCGCTCAGGTATTCCTATCCTCCCCAGGTATTTATCTCTCTCTCTCTGTGTGTGTGTATGTGTGTTTTCAAAGGCAATGATTAGGAAGGAGGACTCTTGCCGTGGCCTGGAGAGAGGATATGTGGGTAGGGATATATGTAAGCCCAGGGCTCATAACTCGGTGCCGGGTAGGTATTCTAGGAAACCTAAGTGGGAAATTGATGTTTCGATTGAGAGTCGTTCCCCCCCCCCTTTTTTTTCCCCTTTCTTCTGCACTATTTGCTTGCCTGAATAATTTCTGGTCATGCCTCTTGAAAATGAAGAAAAATAATCATAATAGTAATAATAGGAATATCTTGGTTTTTTTTTTTTTTTTTTTTTTTGGTGAGGATGGTTGGTTGGTTTGGAGGGGAGAGGGGCTTCCATAAGTCTGTTCGAGGAAACCTCCCCCCCCCCTTCCCACTAACCTGGTAGGTAGTCTGCAATTCCCAGTCTACAGGCACCCTCTAACTGTCTATGAAGAGACACCAAGTTCACAATGACATCAAACACCACTTACCACCAGATAGATCATCCAGACCACATGGGGGGATCCCTTCCAGACTTGACATTGAAATTTCATAAGAGGCATTAAACATTGGCATTGGCCTTCGCTGACTCTACTAAAAACGCTGTATGTTGAACCAAAAAAGGAATAATGGCACAAAGACCCGGGGTATAAGAGGATAATTAGACCACATTACGAAGCAGGATAGGGTGTAGGTATCCAAGCGAGCGAACCCACCCCATCCTTCTCCTTCCTCTCCCAGAAGCGCTCCGTTTCGCTTCGCTGCCAACGAGGAAAGGCTATAAACAAAGAGAGCGAAATCTGTGTGTGTGTGTGTGTGTGTGTTAGGGGGGGGGGGTGCGTGAAAGCAAGACGTGAGCGGCGGAGATCATCGTCATCCCTGCTGCGCATCCTTCCTCAACGCCGTCGGGCCCTGAAAGCCCCTCGCAGGGATATCATGCAACTCCACGCCCTCTTGGCCCTGCTCCTGCTTCGCCCTCCTCCGCCTCTCCTTCATCGTTGTCGTCGCGAGCCGCTGATCCCCCGCATTATACCTCTTCTTGAAGTGATAATACGTTGGTGGGCGAGGGCGGCACAGCACCACCACCCAGTTCTTGTGCCACGAGCCCTGGGTGAATGTGCGAAAGCGATCCTTCTTGAGAAACTTGTGGCTGTTCAGAAACTCGCGCGTCGTCTCGCCGCGCGCCATCAGGAACATGTGGTAGCCCATCAGCGCGGCCGGGTAGAGGAAACCGATGAACCCATAGATCACCATGGCAAAGGGCACGGCATCGTGGTTGATGGCCTGGGCGAAAGTGACGTTGTGGCGGTCCATGTATACCAAGATTTGGGCGAGGGATGCGCCGACGAGGTACAGCGCGAGCAGGGTGGCAGACGAGACGAAGGCGAAGAAGTAGCGGTAGTTGCGCCGGCCGACGCAGTTGTTCAGCCACACGCAGTGATGGTCGGCCGTCTCGATGCAGTTGTCGCACATACGACAGTGATGGGTGCGTGGAGGCCGCCAGATCTGGCATGTCTTACAGTACTTGGTTGGCACCTCCATGGCCGCGGTGGAGGACTCGGCTGATTTTATCAGTGTCCAGTCGGTGCTTGGCGGTGCTAGCCTTAGAGGATCCTCGTCGACTTCGGGTGGTGGGTTTTGATGTAGGTTGCGAGGCAAGATCTAGTCAGGTCAGTTTGACTTCTGCATCCTGGAGCGAGGAGTGGGCACTTACACCAGGATCCGTGAGTGAGGCATGGAAGAAGGAAGAGACGCAGATGAAGGTGAGGTAGGCAAAGATCATCGGTACGGCTGGTGAGACGTCGAACCACAGATCTTTGGCAGAGAAGATGAAGAACAGCATGCAAGGGATGATGATCAAAGCCCCAGTTGCGACGTTGACGGGCCGTGACCTGGTGTTCTGAAATCTGCCGCCTAGGCAGAAGATGGTGTTTCCTGTGAAGTATTCCCAATTGCGGCCAACGTTCCGCCTCACAGGTTTGGGGGCCTTCACTGTATCCGGTCGATCACGAGCTTTGTCCCCGTGGTATCGGAGAGACGAATCCGCGGATCCAAGCTTCTCAGCACCGTCCCTGTTACGGTTGGACGAATGTGAGCCGGCGTTGTTAATCATCATGAAATTGGACCTAATCGAGTTGGACGTAAAGGGAGATGGTTGTCCTCGTTCCTCCGGCGGTTCCACTTTCACTGTAAGCCCCTTGTCTTCCACGAGCTGCTTGTGCAAAGGCCGCACGCTGTCGGTCACACTATCCCTGGTATTCGCGGTAAAGGTCTGGCGGTCGAAGGTCTCCCGGCCGGACATCTCTGTTCCCCGAGAAGGTGGAGGCTCGTCCGTGGCATGCTGCCCGGAAGGTGAATTGGATACGATGCTATGGCGCAAGATGTTGGCGCCTATCACCTCGGCCCCATTGTCGGCCAGCTCCACGTGTCGGCTCATGGTAGACGGTCTCGTTGCGCCTCGTTGTGCCTGCAGCTTCTGGGAGCTCATGGGCCGGAAGAAGGCGGACGACGAAACGGACGGGACATGACTTCGACCTGTTGAGCTGACTGGCCGACCGGTGCTTGTGGAATTTCCCCCGGTGCTCCCGGCGAGACTGGCCCTCTTTCCTGACAGGGCGCGACGTAGCGGCGTGGGTTGCGGCCGGGCTGCCCTCTGTGATGCTATCGGCGACCTGAACGTCCCCGTCTGCGATGGTCCTGCGCTGTCTCTTTGTGAATTTTGCGCCTCATGCTCTCGTCCATCTTCTGTCCCGATATCGGTCATTCGCGAGGATATGATACTCGGTGGTCCGGTCGCTTTTGGGTACTGGGGGATGCCATCATCGTCGCCGTCTGCAGCGCCGACCGGCGTGTTGGACCTCGAGCCATCCCGGGATGCCATGGCTACGTCGCCGCGTTGAGAGCCTTTCAGAGCCTGATCCGTGCTCTTGACTCGGTGGAATCTTTTTCCCCTGATCGTAGACGGTGGAAGATCTCGCGCAGGGCAGGGTGGTCGGCCTATAATATCATGTTCTGCCACAGGTTGACGGGTTCATTAAGGGTCGCGAGAGCGTACCAGATTGAAGATCGGAGAGGCTGGAGTGTTGTTGCAAGGCTGGTCGGCTCAAATTCTCGTGGTTCGTGGGTTGTGCAGGGCACCTCCCGGATGACGATGGCGGGAAATTGCGAGGTCGTACTCTTGACTCTGCGGACGGACGGTGACTTGGAGGTGTAAAATTACGTAGATAGTTTCGGCTTCTGCAAGGGTGGATTAAAAGGAACGGATGGGTAAACGGGCGGAACAAGAACAAGAAGACGAAGAAGACGAAGAAGACGAAGGAAGTGAACTGAATGGATCAAAGGAGTGTCAGGCGCAAGGCGCAGTGCCCCCAAAAAAGAGTGACGAAGGGTTGGAACGAGGTCGCGGTGGCGGCGAAAAAGGAGAGGGCGTCGCAGTCGCACGGATGACGAGCAGCAGCAGGACAATACCCGAGCTGCGTGCGAGGCGGAGGAGAGGAGGCGGGCTGTTTTTGGGTTGCCTCGCGTAGGCTGAATGCGAATTAGATCTGGATCCTTTCGAATTCGCTATGGATCGAGCAAGGCGGACTGGTTGGTCACCGCGTCGTCGTCGTCCCACTTGCAAAGCTGACGGTCCATGGGGATAGATCACAAATCACCACTGCAGTGCAACACTCATCTTGGTAATGCAGTGCATTGCATGCAGTGTCCTGTGCGCAATCATGTTCGACGCTCAGCTGAAACGAAACGAACTGTCGACGAAGTCAATTGGTAATAGCGCCTCGTCGGGTTGTCGCAGCACAGTCACTGCGCTTGCCGACCCTGCCGGCCCGTGGCTTGCTTAGGTAACCCTCCGTGCACCAATGGTGGGGCGGGCGAGCAGCTCCTCGACGATCAGCCAATCAGCAGCTTGTTGTGTCTTTGTGGAAAGCTCCACCGAGGTGGAATCGTACGAGACATCACTTGCAAGTTGAATCCGTTCTGACGTTCAATGCAAACAAGCCGAACCCATCCTCCCCACATCGACCACCCGCCCTTTCACGAGTAACCGTCGGCCATACATCCCACCACCGCAACCATGGCGTCTAGAATTGCTACCCGCGCTTTCACCACTACCGCCCGCCGGCTGCAACAGCAGGCCCAGCACAGCGAGCACGCCCTGAAGCAGGAGACCAAGCGAAACCCCGAGCTTATGGTGCGTCCAATCCCACGGTCGCGACGAGGACGAGATATGCGCGGATAAGGGGAGGAATAGAGGCTGACCTGAGACATTCGAGTAGATCCTCGGTACGGTGATGGTCGCTGCTCTGGGTGGTGCTGGATTCTACTTCGGTATGTCATGAGAGACGACAACCCGGTTGCCCCCGAGGCCGGCAAACCTTGAGAAAGAGGAGCCATGCTGAGAGATGCTGCCGCACAGGACGCACACCCACCTCCTCCACGTCCGAGAGCAAGGTGCCCCACGCTGGCATGCCCTGGGAGACCGGCTCCGGGGAGGGCAAGTACCAATACTACCCCGGCGGCGACAGGAGTGCCGAGCCCAAGGACGCCCCCAGCGCCATCAACGTTGTCGTTGTTCCCAACGTCACCCTGCCGAAGGTACGAACGCCCCTGGAGGATGGAGGAACAGCAAGCGGGTCGGGACCAAGGAACCTTCCAAGGCCTGTCGGAGACAGTGGCACAGCTAACATGGACCCTAGGAGCTGCACGAGAAGTACAACAAGTGGGGCAAGGACGGCTACTAGACAACTGTTTGCATACCCAGGGGATGGAAGACGTCGTGGAGCGCAAGCAGATTCAGCATTTCCGGATCGGTGTGTAGATAGACTGGACTGGTCGGCATTGGAGACGATTTCGCAACAAGCCTTTCCCATGTTCATCAAACATCTGAACCGATGCGTCATCCCGTGCTATGTCCAACTTCCGTGGCCTGAGATGCCAGAAACGAATGGTCCTCATGAACCTACCCTACGGAGACGGTGGGTGGGTGGCCTGTGTCAGCTCACCCGAACCGTGGCGGCCAACAGCGAACGGTCGGCCTCTGAAAGAGCTACAGATGAGACCCAAGCAAGCGCCACTTCGGCGTCGCGGTATGGGCTCCTACGATCCATGGATGGCCCAGTAAAGAGGCAGGGTGAGTCTCGAATTGGCTCATTGACAGGAAACATGTTGCAGCGAAGTGCGTCTGTTGCTGGTATGGACGGCTTTCCCAAGCCTATTTGCGCCGGCACTGATGCACAGATGCACATGCCTTTGTTTCCACCCCTTGGAGCAACCGATCCACACTCCCAGAGCAGCTCTGCGGTCACAGGTACTCGCACGCAACCACCCTATCGAGACATTCACCTGGGCCAACCTCGCAGAGATCCCTTGGTCCGTGATGCCGCACTCCAACTCCCTGCCAGGAAGCCACACCCTGCCCCAGCTGTGCCTCCTTCCTTCCTTCCTCCCTCCCTCACCCCAATCCGGAAGGCGGCCACCCGTGCCAGCCCCCGGCAGAATTCTCCCCGTGCCCAACTATATAAGGCCCCCTCCTCTGTGCCCGTTCTTTTCTTCTTCTTTTTCTGGAACCAGGCGCGGCGCGGTGCGGGCACCGGGCCCTTTGGCTACCACTCTGTGGCGGCTGGGTCGCTCAGGCAGGACCCTGGATGCAATTTTTGATTTGCAAACAGCTCTTCTTTTTTTTTCTCCCCCCTGTGAAGGAGCTCTCTTTTTCGTTGGGAACATTGCTTGATGCGGTGTCTCGAGGAAGAAGATCTGCTTTGCTTGGGGTGACATGGACGGCGGAGGAGGACGATGACAGTCTGCCACACCATTTGTGGGACGTGCCAGTCAGTCTACCCGTGGATGGGTCATGTTCCAAGTTGCGCTGTGAGGCTGGTCTACGAAATCCCGGCGAGCAAGCAAGCACCTTGTTGTGCGATCTGGTCCCATGGCAACTATGGTCACTTCATCACGGCCAGAAATTGTCGGCATCGAGTCGAGCCGCTCATACAATGGGCCAGGAGTCCGAACAAGCCTGCTCCAACATAGAGAATGAATGTTCGAGCAACCACAACCATATTGAATACCGCTCTTGTGTCCCGTACACGTTGGGAGTCCGCTCATCTTCGCTTTGCATTCACAGTAGCACGAGGCTGGATTCAACCCAAAATGCCCGTTTTGCATGGGGAGGGGGTGGTGTACCGCAAACGTCAAGCAAGGAGTATGGAGGGAAGGGGGGCGGGGATACTATACTCACGAGAAGCCTAGGATCAACGAGCTGGCACTTCTGACGAGTGCAAGCGTGACCAGCGATGTGAAGAAGACCCCGACGAACGGCAGAGACTGGACTAGCACTCCACCTTTAGTGTTGCCGAGATGAAGCTTTCTCCCAGACGGCACGGGAGACGACGGCGGTGGGCTGAAATAAGACTTCTCGACATGGTGAACTGACATCGCCTTGGAAGAGCAGGGGACGCCGGTCACGGCCGCCGAAAATGAGAGCACGGTTGGTATCACCATGATACTGATCAAATCCGTCTCCCCTCGCTTGCTACCCTCGGTCCGTATCTGGCGCACCAGCGCCTCTCTTCCCTAGCGGACCGACTAATCCACCGCAGTCTCCATTATCGACGGCGCCCTTCGGGCTCCAAAGATACTCCCCGTCATCCTGCTCCTCCATCGCCCGCCTCCACCGCCTCGCCGCTCTCGACACATGTACGGGCGGCGGGAGCTTCGTAAGCACAACCCCTCCCCCTCCTCATCCTCGCGCGTCTGGTCCATCGCCACCCGAATGTCCTCCTAAAAAAATCGTCGACGTCGTCGACGCCGTCCGGCCCGCATCTGATTCGGCGACAACACAGCCTGCACACTCCCGCTCAGCCTCTGCCCCAGCCGCGCGCAGTTCCGCGCGAACTGCGGGTTCCGGATCGTGGTCGTCGGCTAGTGCCCGGAGCTCTGCCGGGGCGTTGGCGATGCTGTCGAGGGTATCGTGGAGGTGCTGCGTGAAGGCGAGGAGGTTGGCAAGGCCAGGTCTGGGCGTCAGGGGACTGACGGATGTGGAGTTTCTTGGGGAAGACATCGTGGTTGACTGGGGAGTACGATGCTCCCGTGATCATCTTGGGTAACGGCCGTAGATCACCCATTCTTTATGGGCGTATAGGGCTATAGAGCTGTGGGGCTATAAGTCATAGTTTTCGGGTGCCTCGGGCTGTCGTCGGGCTGCTCGAGCGTGGCAAGGCGCGGCGGCACCACAGCCATGGCAGAGCGCGGACAACTAATTGAACTCGGTTCGCATCCTTCGCAACCCGGTGACCGAAAAGACTTGCTCTATGTGATGGTGCAGTCTTCAGGAAGGATCCTGGGAGTGTGCAAAACTGCGCTATCGTTACCAATGAGACGTTGCTTCGCCGTGAGCTGTAGTGGTGAGGTTTCCTTGTGACGTCTTGGGGCTCTTCCTCCCTTCAGATTAGACAGGCGGATGATAGACGCCACTCGGCCTCTTTCTGAAGCTGCGTGTATCTTATCGACGAGGCCAGCATTGGGAAGGAGACTACTGCGGAGAGTGGGTGGTCCTACAAGCGAAGTCCGAGGAGGCTGGCGTCAGACGCAGCGCGCCATCCAAACTAGCCACGGTGAAGGCGGCTGTTCAGGAAAGATGCCCCGAAAAATCCGAGCAGAAGAGTAGTCTGAAACCAGCTTTCCTCCAATGAAAATCTTACAGTTCCAATCGTCTTCGTCGATAAATATACGCAGCCACTTCGATCGAAGTTGTTCTTGTCTGGACTAGACAAACAGACGTACCCAAAGGCGTCTGATGTAAGCGGATGTCTCGCGCGTGATATGATGGTATTGTGGCCTCCCTTCTCAATAGGCATAAAGCTACTCAGAACACGCATTATCGGCGACCTCGATCGCGTTCCTCTGCTGGAACTCGAGGAGCAAGTCTCCCAGCGGCGCCAAGTGTAAGCGGATATCTCGGGCGTGGTATCGCGTCTTGTCCTCATCAAAGACGAGGTCGTCCACGTCTCGGTCGATGTCAAGTTCCCGCTGCTTCCGCTCGACGATGTGGACTGTTTCTCGATGGCGCTGGAAATTGATGTCCGCGCACCGTATAGAACAGTACACTGCTTCCTTCTTAAGGCCGGTGGTGCACTCCCTGCACAGGAACGGACTCGAGCCGTGCATATCCATATCGACGTCCTCATCTATCAGCTGAACACAATTTTCGCCGCCGGCGCAATCGTGGGATGCTTCCACGTGGGCTCCCTGCCATCTTGTCAGCACGAGGCAACAGGGAAAAAGTTGTGGGATCTGTGAAACACACCTGACCATCAGGACCAGAGAGGCAGGCGACCGAGCAGAAGACCGTCGGCTTGGTGCGCACGCCATTGTCCACTAACACTTGACAGAGGGGGCACGCGACGTAATCCTGCAGGTCCAGTTCTCTGCCGCACGCGTGGCATGGAGGTTGATCGTACATCTCGTCGGGAGGCTGCGGTCTCGTGCTGCTGTCTTTGCGAGCCTTCTTGGTCTTCTCCAGCTCGTGTGCGTTCTTTGCCCGGCGCAGCTCTTCCACTCGCTGCCTGTGCTTCTCCTTCTGGTCCAGTGCGCCTATGCTAGAGCGGCGATCCACCGAAATCTTGTTGATGATTTCGTCCATAGTCGCTCCATCCTGGAGTCGGCCGAGATACATCTGCGTCTTGCCAGCTAGTGGTTCGTCCGGGTTGTCTTGGAAGAAAGTCTCCTTGTAGGCCTGTAGCCTCTCCTCGGGTGTCTTGACCTCCATGAGCCGCCGCAAACTTCTCTCGGTGCCCTCGGGGCCAATTTCCCCCTTCAGCACGGCCGACGCCCCCAGCGCATCCCTCACCTCGGCCACGACCTCATCAAAGGGCACACCGCTTGCACCTACCCTGGAAAAAACCTCCCTCTTGTTCACCAGTTCCTCCAGGCTCTTCCGGATACTCGGTGAGGCCCTCACGCGCTGCTCATACCACCGCTTCCTCCCTTCCTCGAGACGTGCGTCTACCTCCTCCAGCGAGGCCTTGTACTCGCGCGCGGCGGCGAATAGTTCGTCCAGGCCCTTCAGGAGACCGTCCCGGCCCGAGAACCACTCACGTGGGGCGCCATCCTTGGGGTCCAGATAGCGGCTGCGCATGCGGTCGATCACTTTCTCGTAGCACTCACGACACTCTAGCACGTGCTTGTGCTGTGGGTGGTCGCGCGCGCAGTCGGCCGTGAGCAGAGCAACGTCGGCGGCGCACCGCGATCGCTGCGCGCGGAAACCGGCGAGATCGTCCCAGGCTTCGCCCATGATGAGGTCGAGACGAGCTGGAGTGCTGCAGCACAGGTTCCGTCACATGCGAAATACAAAACAAGGGCGTGAAGAGGACGATCGTAGCCTAGGGTCTGTGATGGTAGCCGACGATCTGGAGTCGGCCGCGCCGCCCGAGCCTTTCTTTTATTGGAAGATGGGTATGGCCAATTTCTCGTGCGCGCGAAAAGTACCAGAGCGAATGGTGGCGGACTCTTCCGGTGGCAAACCTTGCCCATTCCCAGTATTGGATGACTTTACTGTCTCTCGTTGAAGTGGCGCCTGGGAATATGGGAACTTCTGGGGAAGTGTTGAGGTGGTCGTGGAGATGGTCGTGAGGGCATGTCGTCGCGTCGCGGTGACTTTGGAGGCTGAACTTGAAGACGTGAGGTGCGGGCTACCCGGGCAGCCGGGTTACCTGGGTAGGGTGCAGTACGGCGGTGCAGGGGACCCCCCCGTGGCCCATCCACACGCCCTTCAACACATGCAAGAACACCACTGCCGAGCATCGCGACGCGGCTACGCAGTGCGCAAAACACTAACATCGACTCTAAGCTTCTCCATCGCGCGCTTACGGCTCACGGCCTACGACTAGCTATTGCGAATCTCGACATCGCATCGGACTCACCAAGTCCCATTTATACGCGCAACCCCGCTGGCGCCGGCTTCTGACCTGCGCCCAGGCAACTGCTCTGATGGCGCCTGGAGTACGTCCATCGCTCCATTCGCACCAGCTCAATGCGCTTCGATGATCTTTGCACTGACCACATGTGCGACGACAGTACAGGACTAATACTCAGACCCGGCGTGGTGCGCGGGGCGGTTTCCCCGAACATGACGACTTCGAAGGTATATGAAGCGCTCCCTCTCTCTCCTCCTCGCATCAATCATCTCCTCTTCGCGCACGAATGCATGAGCCATGGCGTCCTTCTCTTCCACCCCGGAGCCATTGCCGGAAAACGAACTAACCAACGACTCGTTTGCAGGTCTCCCAGTCCGACAATGGCGCCAGGAATGGGTCAACGTTGCGCCCCCTCAAGAACTCGAGGACAACAAGAAAAAGGACCGCTGGGCAGTGGAGCTGCCACATGGCATGCCCAAGGACTCAGATCAGCTTCCCCCGCATAGTCTGGCCCTCCTTAGGCTCGCGCGGTCCGGACGCCTATACAAGCGCCCGGCCCCTACAGAAGACGACGATGGCGATGTGGACGGCTTGCCTGTTGACAAGACCGAGAAGAAGCCTTCAGCCGTGAATGAGGGATTCAGGGCCAAGGTCTGGAAGCAGGTTCCTCGTAGCTCAGAAGGCCCGACCATCTCGTACCTGGCCAAGAGGCACAAGGGCACCATCACACTACCATCCAAGGCCCTCGCCACACAGATCGGCGGTCCTACCGTTACCAAGGCTACAGTCAGGCGGATCGATGCCGCAGGCAACCCCTACACGCAGGAAGTGACTATCACCGACGGCCAACAGGTCGACGGTGAGATCATATCTACCAGTGTGGTTCCCGCCCCTGAGCAGACCGGCCAGGCTTCATCAGCAGCCGCTACACCTGTCAGACGGAAACCTCCAATCCCGCAAAAGAAGAAGGGCCGTGGCCGGGGCCGAGGCGGTAGGGGCCGCGGCAGGATCTTGCCATTGCCAGCGAACACACGCCCAGAGGCGCAGGACGGTTCGAGCGTGGACGGAGCGTCTGAAGTCAAGAACGAAGGCATTGGTCCGGACGTGAGTGAATTGCGCTTCCTCTCGGCGTGACAAAGATGACTGACCAAATCCAGGGCGTCAAGATCGAGAACGATGATGGAAAGACTATCCAGGATGTTGACATGAGGGATTCATCTGCAGTCGACGAGGATGGCGATGAAGGCGAGGGCGACGGTGACGAGGGCGACGATGATGAAGGTGATGAGAGCGGCACGCCTGCCGATAATGAAGATCAGGAGATGGAGGACGCTCCCGCCCTTCCGTCGTCGAGCTCGGTCACAGATGCCGCTCTTACATCGACAGCTGCTGCAGCCGCCGACGTGTCAGAGGCTACCTTGAATCTCGCACCGCCCCCGCCGGATCTGCTGAACACCGATGTTACGCGAATCGAAGGCAGTCCGCTCAAGAATGTCTTGATACGGTCCCCAACGGAGGCATCGCCTCAGATTCCGTCTATTGCAGCAACAAGTGCGGATGTAGGCTTATCAGAAGCTCTTGGTGACCCGACTTTGGATATTCAGCCGTCACCGGTCAAGAGCCAGTCGCAACAGACCCCAGTCCCGGAGACGGTTGAAGAGACCCCTGCCGAGGATGCGAAGCCCGCAGAGGCTGCCGCTCCAGAATCGACTGTTCAAGAATCGGCTGCCCCAGAGGCAACTGCACCAGGGTTGGCTGCCCTGGAGTCAGTTGCCCCGGAGTCGGTTGCCCTGGAGTCGGCTGCTCCAGAGCCGACTGTCACAGAGTCGGCTGCCCCAGAGTTTGCTGCCCCAGATTTGGCCGCCCCGGAGCCGGTTGTCCTGGAGTCGGCTGCTCCAGAGTTGGCTGCCCCGGAGTCAGCCGAGCAAGGTCCGGAAGAGGAGGTGCCGGGTGTCGCGGCTATTACTACGACCCAGGAGCCTGAAGAACCAGCTGTGCCACTTTCTGACCCGTCAATGGCGCCACCAGTCGCAGTTGAGGAGCAGCCGCCCGCCGACAACACACCACAGCCCGCTCGCTCTGCTGCAGACATCGCAATACCCACCAGCGAAATCCCCAAGACGGGCGACGTCCCTGAGGGTGAAACCTCCACACCCGAGCCAGAAGCACCACGTTCGGAAACAGTGCCGGTGGAAGCTCCGGCCCCAATGGCCGCTCCAGACCCGGTGCCGGTGGAGTCAATGCCGGCAACACAAGCGCTCACTGAAGATGGCACCGACGATGGTTCGGATCTCCTGGGGCCTCTCGGAGCCAGCTTGAGCCGTCAGGCCGAGGAGGACGTGCCACCTACTTCTGCTCCTGCTAATCCTTCAGTTGATCCTCGAGCTGAGGGGAACGCTCGCGGCGCCTAGAGGTGTGATTCTTCAAATTTTCACAGCGAAAACGAAACAGACATTCTTAGGGCGCATCGCCAGCTGGCGGAGGATGCGCCCGCTTCAGCTCCTGCTGATTGTCCAGCGGAGAAGGCTGGGCTATAGCATGAGGGAGAGGCGGTCACTGACCCGAGACTGAGCCAAGTATAGACATTGACTGGTGGTCTGATGCCCCTTGGTACCCTTTAGTCTATTAATTGTAGCAATAAGAGGCTGGGCAGCTGATGAAGTAGATTGGGAACAGCAAGGACCATCAAATTCCTCAGAGGTCTATTAATCATGCTATCTCTTCTTCAAAATACAATTTTCTGTGCGCGAGAGAAACGTACCGGTATCTCATAATGATGATTCTACAGGCGGATCGCTGGACCACGCACAGATGGTCATCTCACCAAGAATTACTCCACGAAAGGCTATCCCATAGGCATTTAAGTGGTTTATCCCACGGTAATCTATCTCACAGGCGGGTACCCAATAAGTGATTCTCTCACAGACTACACCATGCTTAGGCGGTTCTCACACAACGAAGAATATCTCACTGCAATTCTTTTTCTATTATTTGGGGAGGGGGAGGGGTTTAACGGGGGCGTTCAAGTTAAAAGACATCTCTTGTTATAACTATTCGGCTGGGATACCAAGACTTCCACTATCAAGCAGACGCAGATCCTCCCACCGACACTGGCCAGCACCAAATAGGAATCCCGACCCGGACGCTCGCTCACTGCATGCATAATCACATATTCGCCCACAAGGCCGCGGCACCACCTGCCACGAGCGCAGCAGTTGGCACAGCCGCAAACAGACCGGCCGCACCGTCCATACTCATGGTGGCAGGCGTGAGCGTCGTGGCGGCGGAGACGCCGGACGTGAAAGGAGCATCCTGCACGGGCGTGGCGCCTGTGAAGGCGGGTGTTTGTGTTGCGGCCTCGGCGTCGGGTACTGCATCTGCGGCTTGTGGATTGAGGACGCTGTGCGGGAGTTGTCAGCTAGCACAGCGGAGAAGATGACGACGACTGGGAGGGGGAGACAAGAGGCG
>MUZH01003585.1:0-16537 GCA_003012965.1 Juglanconis oblonga
TGATCCACGGGGAGCGCCTCACCTTAGTACTTAAAAAGTGGCGAGAGCAATCCGCCTAGGCGCTTGACACCGTCCATTTTTATGCGTGCGTTTCCCACTGTTAGCCTCACTTTGGTCCTTCGCTCGTCGCCCCAACAGGTACGTGAAACCGTGTATAGCCCGCGTCTGCTGGGGGCATTTATTGCCGGGCCGTGGACTTCCCCAGCAGCAAGAAACCATGCGCCACGGAGACACGAGCGCGAGGAGCCCAAGGGTTGCTGGACTTGATCTTCATGTCGCGTGAGCTCAGGTAAATTGTTCTCTTCCTAGTCTGCCTGCGCCCTGTGCCTTCCCTTCCCATACTCTTCCCCACAGTTCCTTCCCTTCCCATACTCTTCCCCACAGTTCCCAATTGACAATCGAGAGCCGGAAATTCTACGCATGTTGTATGAACAGACGGGTGACCATACGAGACCAGTTATAAACACACCGTCCGGACCAAGGAAACCTACCTGGTCTGAATGGCAAAAGAAAACCCACATCTGCCCCCGTCTGGCAGACCCAACTCCGGCTGCAGCATGTCGGCGAGACACGCCAAATGGAAAGTTTCAGGTACAAATCAAAATCGACCAAAAGGTTCAGTCTTGGCCAGGTAAGGACTAATGGGCTGGGGGGTTCCTGAACAACTCGTACAGCTCCTGGTCATTCATGCTCTGGTACGTGTTGCCAGAGAGGTTCATAGCTCCCGGCCTGTGTTGTGAATGGCCATACTCGGTGCCCCGCGAGCCCGATCCATAACCAGAGGCGCCACTGTTGCTCGAACCGAAGCCGTACCAGTCTTGAGGATGCTGTTGACTGGAAGAGCTGTGCGGCTGAGACGGATACGAGTTGTATGACTGCTGCTGCTGTTGTCGAGGCTGCTGCGTGTGCTGCTGTCGGGCACTGTACGACGTGGGTGTGCTGGTCCTAGAAGTGTGCGCCACCGACTGTGGCCGGACATTGAATGACTGTACTGCGGCAGACTGCTGTTGAGCCGAGGGCGCAGACACATTGTACGTCGAGTTTGAAGAGGCCGCAGCATTATTAGCGCCGTAAGATATGCTGTTCCGATGGCCTCTGCTGCTGGACCAGCTGGTAGTGCTTGGAGCGGCCGTCTTCGTGTATGAAGTTGGCATGCTCTGGGTGACAGGAGCTGCAAGGGGCGTCGAAGTGGATGTCTGAGACCGTGCATGATACGCATCATAGCTTGGGTAGGATGTGGATGAGCTGTTGGGGTTAGCTTGCTGCGGATAGGAATCGTAAGCCCCTCGCGAGCTCGTCTGGCCACTGTGTGTCGTCGCTCTGTTGTATCGAGGGTACTGGTCGTAGGTAGACAAGTTACTGGATTCCGTGGCAGTAGACGAGTTGTACATAGCAGCCGTATCGACAGCAGCGGGCCGCGTAGATGTCTGCTGGAATGTTGATGCTGTCGAACGACTCTGAGCTCTCTGTCCTTGTCTCGACTTGGCCCTGGCCGCTTGTGCAGCAGCTTGCGTCGGGTTCTGAAACGGAGACACTGTGCGTGCCGTCGGAGAGGGGTGTGCCTTCTGCAAAGCCGCCTGCGAGAGCGTAGCGGCGGCCGCAAGAGCTTCATGCTGCGAAGCCTCATACACAGGTGCTGTCGCTGCATTGGTGCTTGTAGATTGTCGCGGAGATGAACCTGAGTAGGTCTGCGATGTGCTTGCCGGCCCATTCGCCGCATCCCAAACCGAGCCATTACCTGTGTTTGCGGAGTTAGAATACCCATTGTGATTCTGGCTAGACCCAGACGGCAGGCTGCGACGGGCACCGGAGCGTGAGGATTCCGGACGAGACGGCTGTGCCGGGGCTTGCACCGGTTGAACAGGCTCCGCTGCCAAGGCAGGAGGGGGAGAGGCGCTCAGCGGGTCAGGGTACGACGCGTTCGAGGTCTGCTGCGGTTGATGGGGATATGCCATACCGCTCTGTGCAGCTTGCTGCTGCCCAAGTTGATTGGAATAGGTGGAGTAGTCCATTCCAGCCGCCATATCGTCTGGCACAGCTTGGGGGTATGAAAGACCGCTTGTTCCGGGCTGGTACAAGTCATGGGAAACTTCTGGAAAGGTGGACGATTCATCTGCTTGCTGTGGCATCATTTCTGGACCGGTCGGATGGGAGCTGTTGAAACCAGGCGAGCCCAAATCCGAAGCTTCGTCCTCGGGCATTGGTTCAGGCTCTGGTTCTGGCATCGAAACCGGTTCTGGGACGGCTGCAGCAGGCTCGTCGGGCTCGTCGTCGGCCATGTCCGCAGACTTGTTGATTGGCTTTCGTTTCTGCTCTGGTGGATAGTAGCACTCAATGCCCGCCTCAACGCACTGATTGCACTCCGGCTTCGCCTTCGAGCACTAGGTATAGTTAGCTTGACCGCATCCAATGTCCATTCCAGCAGCTGACTTACCTTCGCCCTCTTCGCTCTGCAAGCTTGACAACTGCCGCGGGTCTTCTTGACTTTTGGCGTTCCATCTTCGTTGAAAGCCTTCTTGCGAGATTTCTTCCTCTTTCCAGAGCCACCAGGAGTCCCATCGTTTTGTGGAGCCGGGCTTGACGATGAGGCATTGTCCTTGTTAGGGTGTACAATTCTTAGTCGTTCGGCACCATACTTGATGAGCATGGCAAGTGACTCGTTCTGAAGCTCGGGCGACTGGTTTGAGAAAATGTCGAATTGCTCCTTCGAGAGCGTAGCTGGGTCAATCCCATTCTCGCTGAGTTTCCGCGTGGCCTCGTCACGACGTCGAGCGGCCTCGCTGGGAGACAGATTAAGCATTGCATCGTCCTGACCGTCAGGCTGAGCATGCCCAGCTGCTGTTTTCTTGCTGGCCTTGAAAGCCCGTGGCTTCTTGGCCTTCGGCGTCTGGCCTTCTGCCGTCAGGTCGTCCGGATTCGGGGTTTTCTTCTTCCGCTTCTTTTTTGCGCCCTCGTCTCCGTTCTCGCCGCCATTGACTGCTTGGCCCTTTCTCTTCCTGTTCTCTCCGTCTTTCCGACCGGTGGTGCCTGCCCTTGTTGGTGGAGGCGGCGGTTTGAAGATCTCTGCAAGCTCTGCGACGGTCTTGTGCATGGGAGTGTGCTCGAGTTTGACCGATATCATGCGGCTGTTCTTAACGAAGGCTATGGTAACTGATCCTCGGCAATCAAAAGCGGGACGGGCTGTGAGGATAGTTAGCAAACGAAGCACGATCGAGATTCAAAGCAGCAGAAGAAGATCCAAACCTAGGTTCACTGGATCCTGGCCATCCTTCCCGCTGGACTCTCCCACAAGCACCTTGGCGGCATTCTTGGAGTTCTGGCGCATCCATGCCTGGGTCGAGTTCTTGCAGAGGTACTGGAAGGTCCAGCCGGTTGCACTCCTAGATACGGAGCGCACCGACCAAGAGCTGCCGTCGACCGTTCCTAGAGATGTGATGATGTGCTTTGCGACAGCTTTCTGAAGGGCGGGGTCGTCGGCGGGTTGGTTCATGAGGGTATCGTGGGCCCTGATCTCGCGCGTCGGGCGTTCTCCGTTCCCGTTCCCGTTCCCGTTCCCGTTCCCGTTGATGGCAGTGTCAGGGGTTGCAGAGGCGCGGCCGCCCAGGGCAGGATCGAGGTTCTGGTTGGCGTCGGCGGCATCGTTCTCGGCCTCAGGGACGTTGAAGACGACGGTGGATCGGAGCTCGAAGGTGGCAGAGATGTGCTGTGCCTTGGTGTCGGTGACCTTGGACGCGCGCAGCTGGGAAAACTGCAGCTGGAGGTCCTCGACGGAGTGGCAGTCGTAGTGGGACTTGGGAGCGTCGAGGAGGAAGTCGTCCATGGTTGCAAATCGAGGTTGGACCGCGTCTTCACGGCCGCGTCTCGTCGTCGCCGCGGACGGCCGGGTTTCGATTGCGCAAAGGGACGGTGATGCGACGCGGTTTCATGAGTCGAGAGGGCCACCGCCCGCGAGCTTAATGATTGTTGAAGGAAGGCGCGTTGCCTCTGGCGAGCTGCCCAGCTGCGAGCGATTCAGAACGCGCGAGCAGTCGTCGCGCTTGCCAAAGACAAAGCGGAGAAAAATGGCGGGTGACAGGGGTTGCTAGCTAGGATGCCCAAAATCCAACCACGACGGCAGTTGGTTTGTGTGTCAAAACGCTCTGTTCTGGGCGGGTTAGGGACCGATCTGAACCAGTGCACTCGAAAATTCAATCCAGCACTTTTGTGGTACAATACCTAGTCCCTCACCTACCTAGTCCCTCACCTACCTAGGTAGTCAGTTCCTCGTCACCACCAACGGCAAGCGCAAGCCAACCAACAGGGCCAGAGTACCTGCAGACCAACCAACGGGGCCAGGGTTGTATGGAGCAACCTCTTCCTTGCGCAAATCATCGGCACAACCTCGGCTAAGAAGTACGTGTACTAAGTAGCACGCGAGCAGTATATCATTGCCCGGCCGTCCAGCCTGCATCTCATCTTCTCAGAATGAGCTCTTGTGATGCCATGTGGGACTGACTAGGTACTCTCCCGACTTCAGATAACTTCGCGTCCGCTTTTGCCTTGNNCCCCTCACTTATCCACATACTTTCGATAAACATCCACATACTGAAAGAAACTCGCCTTGTACTGCCTCTCCAGCCCCGGGCTTTCGACATCCACCCTCTGCATCCCAAACTTCACCTGGAACCCACTCGCCCACTCCAGATTATCCACGAAGCTCCACGCCAGACACCCCAGCACATTGATCCCCTCGCTCAGCCCGATCAAGATTCCCTCCATATACCCCCTGTAGTAGTCGCTCCGGATCTGATCCGTCAGGATATCTGGCACCAGCTGCTTGTACACCTCGTACGGCTCAGCGAAGCCGAACTCTGAGATCAAGATGCGGCCTTGGGGCGGCGCCCACGTCACGTTGATGTAGCGCAGCAGCGCCGGCACCCAGTCCGTCGCTTTGTGCAGCCACGATGCGAGAGGGTCGGCTGCGGCGCCGACGAGCCACCCGCCGTCATCCACCGAGTACGTGTAGCTCGTGTTGAAGCAGCCGGGATACAGCGGGTTGCTCGTGTCGCTCAGGCACGCTTCGATGCCGACGTCGGGCGCGAAGTAGAACTGCGACGTGTAGGCGTCGTGAGCGAACAGGTCCGTCGCGCCTTTGATCGTGGCCATCTCGTCGTCCGTGAAGGGGTCAAGAAAGGTGGACAGGTAGTCGTTGAGCGAGTCGGGCCAGGTGCCGGTGAGGAAGATAGGGTCGGCGAACCAACCCTCGTTGAAGTCATAGGCGCGCTGCACGGCTTGTGCGTCTTGCGTCGAGTTGGTCAGCGGGATCTTGTAGCCGCCGTTGTTCTTGTACGAGATGAGCGTGTCGTTGCTGAGGATCGACTTTCCGAGACGGTACGCCTGGGCGTGCGCGAGGACCACGTTCCTGCCGCAGTAGTATGGCTGCTGTTTGTATGGGATCGTGAAGTTCTTGAAATACTGCGCTGGCAGCGGGTACTGTCCACAGAAGACGATGGGCTCGTTGACTGTGAACCACAACTTCACCCTATCCCCGAACGCCTGGAAGGAGGTGTTCGCGTACGCCACGAAGTCGGCGACGATGTTCTCGGAAAGCCATCCGCCGTAACTTTCCTGAAGGAAGAGCGGCGTATCCCAATGGTACAGCGTGGCCACGGGCGTGATGTTGTACTCCAGACAGGTGTCGATCAGATCGTTGTAGTGGTCTATCCCGGCCTGGTTGATCGGACCGCTGCCAAAGGGATAGATACGGGACCATGAGATGGAGAAAGAGTAGGTGTTGATCCCCATAGCAGCTAGGCGAGCGATGTCTGTCCTCGCCGTTAGTCCATCTCCTCGTGAGTGCGGGTTCCACATTTGTACTCACCTTGCTTATACAGATAATAGTGATTATCCGTGATATCGCCAGTCTGGTTCTCAGCCGTGTAACCCGGTACTCGCACCAACTTATCCCACACACTCGGACCCCTGCCCTCATCCTTCGCCGCGCCCTCGACCTGGAAGGCTGCCCCTGCGACGCCAAGTTGGAAGTCCTTGGGGAAGTTCCATGAGCTGTTGGTCACGACCTCGGGGACCTGTCGCCCGTTGGGAAAAGCGTAGGATCCCAAAAACGGCGGCGGCACCAGGGAGCTGGCCGGCACGGGGGTGACTGCCACAGTTGTGGTGGTGTTGGCTACGGAGACGGGGCCGATGGCGATGTCCCAGAGATCTGGAGCGCGGGTTAGTGTGGGTCTTACAAGGCCGGGTAGTATGAGGACCGGTACGAACTCACCATCAACCGACGGATCTAGGGAGGTCGTAATAGTGAGAGCAGAACTCGCTGTAGCAGTTCCATTAGATCCGCCAGTTGTAGACTGAGCAACAACATAGCTACCCAGCAATACTGGAAGAAACAATCTGGCCATCGTGATCACTGAAGACAGAGCGGAGACGGAGGCCAAGAGCCAGAGTGCTCGTGGAACTCGAATTTCTGACCTCAAAGTCGCGGGAAGATGTAGCACAAGAAGATGTAAGGGAAAACAAAGCAAATAGACCGGTTACCTACATCCTATCTATTTACCCCCTCCATTTGTACCATCACCGAAACTTGGAAGCTATCCATACCCCATGCCCCATTCCCAATACCCCATACCCCACAATCCTCCATCGTCACACTCCACATCGTGAAGTGCGGAGTGCAGGTACAACTCCGCTCCCCACCATACGGATTTCAAGAATTGACCTAGTGATTCCATTCGTGTAGTGGCTGTGATGTGGCCCGGTTTGTGCCGCCGCACATCGCCCCGGGTACGAGGCCGAGAGGTAGACAGACTGCCGCCCAGTATGCCCCCCTACGCCTTATATGTAGTATGTCGGTACTAGACAGCCACTTACCCCAATACACTTTTGGATGACCGTAGCAAGGATGATCGTCCTAGAGGGTTGCAATATAAATTATGTACATTATTATGCGGGTGGGCGAAGTTGCATCATCACGCCAATGTCCAGTAGAAGCGACTGTCACACTGCTGTATATACTAAGTAAAGTGCCAGGGGGGAAGATGGGCGCCGAATCCGGGTTGACGGGGCAAGACAAGTTACCTCCTATCTCCCCTATAATGATTTTGGCCGTCGGCAATGTGTACAAACCAGATCCCTCGAAAAAAATTTAAGATCCTCCTAAGGCTATACGACCTGATATCTAAGCAACACTTCGTGCGACGCAATACGCCATTTCCGTTGTAGAAGGAACCCAAACCTTCCTTACCTCGAACGCCAAACCCCTTTACGCATGGCCACTGATTCGATTTTCGCCAAACAAATAATCAACCCTGGCTCTCAACCCACTGCTCGATCCTCTCTAATAGGTCTGCCTTCTTGCCTGCAGTGCTCAGGCCCTTCTCTGTGCAGATGGCCTTCAACTCCGGAACCGTCCTCTTGGACAGCGTGCCGTCACCGACCGCCTCGCCCAGGTCCGCAAGCGTCGTACCACCAGCTGGAACCGCCTTCTTCGCAGCAGTCTTGGCTCTCTTCTTTGGACGATCGTCTGCATCGTCCTCGATCTCTCGTTTGATGTCCATCTCTTGCTGCACAAACACAGCCTCCTCATCCAGTTTCTCCTTGAACTCGACCTGGTATTCACCAACCCGTTTGTTGATCTGCTTGTATCTTGGTAGGGTATGATCTTCCTTTTTCAGTTCGACAAGGTCCTCGTCAAGAGCCAGAGCCTGCAAAACCTTGTAGTGATGCTGTAAAGAAGGGTTTGGGTACTTGGCCGGATCGTATTGATCTTTGGGCAGCTTCAGGTTCTGCACTATGGTTCGCATCTGAGTGACCAGCTCGTTGGAGGCGCGGACCACCGATTTGGACTTGATGGGGTCAAGATCGCGCACGTCGTCAACAAAGGGAAGAGGACAGAGCCAAAGGCCCGCAGGAAGGTATTTCGTGCCAGAATCCTCGTCCGACTGTTTCTTAGACGGCAGGATGGCGACAATCTGAGGCACAGCATTCTTCCGCGCGATGTACCACGCAATGGCCATCTTCTTGCTGTGGAGAAGCTTCTGCCACAGGGCAGAGAAGACTCGCGTTGAGCCCACAAAGCCGGCCTCTGTAGGGAAGATGAAGACTGACTTTTTGACTGCCGCCCACGCAGGAAGCATCGACCGCGGCTTGAAGCCGATGACGCGCAGACACTTATTCTCAAAATGCTTGATCTGTTCGAGCTCCTGGGGGGAAAAGTAAACAAAGTCGCCGCCAGTGCCAAACTTGTAAGCTTTCTTGATCTCACCCTTCTCCACCGTGCGCATCGAGCCGTCCTCGATTTTGGTGGTCTCACCCTTGACGAGTTGCGCTCGGTCGTTTTCGTCTTCCAGATAGATGTAACAGCTCCTTTGGATGGCCTGTCGGTGAAGAATAAGATAGCCATTGACTGAGATGGTCATTCCGGGAGCAAGTTCGAAGGGCATATTGGAGAAGTAGGCACGCTTGGGCGTCTGTTTGGCGGTGATGCTCGAGATCAGGGAGTGAAGAAGTGATATTCCGTCCCCGGCCTTGGCAGTCTTGATCTCATCTGCTGATTCTGGGTCCGCAGCTTGCAGTGGATCGAGATATATGATGTCCTGATTTTGTCAACTTGGACGTCTCATGGGATACACATGGATGCATGCGTGTTATGCTCACCGTGTAGAACTTCTCCACGTCGAACTTGTGTCCCTCTCGACTGATTGGAAACAGCTCAATCGTGACACCGAGATCAAACAAGTCTTTGGCACGCACAGCTGCCTGGTCTCGCTTGGACTTGTTTCCCTTGAAGGGATCATCGTTGTCTGTGACGATGAACAGTCTCCGGGATCCGAAGTTGGGGGCGCCAGTCGTGAAGATCTGGTTCGCGGAGAACAACATGCTTTTGATCGGGGTTTCGCCTGCTACAGGCTTGAGAACATCGTCTGGGTCTTCTCCATTGTCGGCCAGGCTCTTCAGAGTTCTGACCACCTCTGCGGAAGGAACGTCCAGATCGGTGTGCAAGTAGCAGTTGGGGTACTGGGAGTTGGAGCCCTTGTTGTCACGGAATTTGGTCTTCTCAGTTCCGTAAAACAGTATGCCCATCATATCTTTGGGTTGGGAAATAATGCGCTGCTGCATCATCATGCTCGCACTCTTCAGGGCAGCCACGACGGCGCTGTCCTTGTCTTTGGATTCGGGATCGGTTGGTGCCTTCAGCATGGACTCGCTCACCTCAATGGCGAAGAGGACGGCATCTTTCTGCGACTTGTAGTCCTGTGAAAAGGTCAGTATGATAATATGGCGTGGAATTGTCAGTGTGAGTCTTACATTCTCACCAATTTCCTCATCACCGTCATCTCCGTTCTGCTGGTCGTCTTCCTCCCGATTGTAAGCCATCTTTGCTCTTGTTGAAGGCCTTCGGGCGACGCTTCTGGATTGTTGTGTGGGTGAAGAAGAGGGACGTTCCCCCAAATGTGAAAAAGCCCCCAGGTAAATGTGCGTTGGTTCACAGCAGCCTCCAGGCATCCACCGCGTCTTGGGACGCGCTTCTAGGCTGACACCT
Organism: Juglanconis oblonga; assembly: GCA_003012965.1. NCBI lineage: Eukaryota > Fungi > Ascomycota > Sordariomycetes > Diaporthales > Juglanconidaceae > Juglanconis > Juglanconis oblonga. The sequence goes on from MUZH01003585.1 coordinate 9,539, forward strand.
CTGGGGTAGGGAAAGCCATTTTTGAGTGGAGTTCTTTCCCGCAGCTCCCCACTGTGGGGCGGCGGGGTCACTGGATGACAACCCGTCATCAACTGCTGGCCGATTCGAGCTCAGGGATCGGCTGCCTACAGATCGTGACGGAGAATTCGGTCTGTTGTGTACTGCGCTTTCCGAGGACACATGTTCCGAATTGGCTCCCGTTTTCCTCTACATAACATTACTCCTCGTCATACAAGTTCAGTCAACCCCGTGGTATCCCTCAGATACTCCCAATCCACAGTCGCCATGGCTTTGCGACAGTCTGCGACGAAGCTCTCGAGGAGCATTTCGCGGGCAACCTCGGCCGCATCGCCACTCCTCCTACCGAAGAGCGCCACCCAAGCTGCAAGATGTTTGGCTACAGTACATATTCCCCCAGTTACGCAGGACTCTGCCGGTTCGAAAGGGCCAACAGCACTGGTCTTTCTGAACATGGGTGGTCCGTCAACGACAGACGAAGTGGGAGACTTCCTGAGCCGGCTCTTCGTACGTGCAGCCCCTGAGCCCTTGCCCTGTTCCCATGCCCTGTTCTTGCTTGACACCTTCTAACAAGCAAATCACGACAGGCTGATGGCGACCTAATTCCACTGGGAAGGCTACAAAACTACCTCGGGCCCCTGATCTCGAAGCGCCGGACACCTAAGATTCAGAAGCAATACGCTGCCATCGGCGGCGGCTCGCCCATCCGGAAATGGTCCGAGTATCAGAACGCCGAGATGTGCAAGATCCTCGACGAGATCTCCCCCGAGACAGCACCGCACAAGCCATACGTCGCTTTCCGCTACGCAAATCCCCTGACAGAGGAGATGTACAACAAGCTGTTTGAAGACGGGTTCGGCCAGGGGAGGGGCGGCCGCGCAGTGGCGTTCACGCAGTACCCACAGTACTCTTGCTCGACGACGGGGAGCTCCATAAATGAATTGTGGAAGTGGCGGCAAAGGTTGGAGAAGAGCGACGACAAGGGCGCGATACAATGGAGTGTCATTGACAGGTGGCCGGTACACCCGGGTCTGGTTGAGGCCTTTGCCCAGAACATCCAAAAGAAACTGAACGAGTTTCCGCCTGAGAGGAGGGATAAAGTTGTGCTGCTGTACTCTGCGCACAGCTTGCCCATGTCGGTTGTCAACAGAGGTATGTCCAGTGTCCGACGAGGGCGTGGATAAAGATGCTAACATAGATCCCAGGCGACCCATATCCTGCCGAAGTAGCAGCAACCGTTTACGCCGTCCAACAGCGTCTGGGCTTTTCTCACCAATACCGATTATGCTGGCAATCACAGGTCGGCCCTTCAGCCTGGCTGGGCCCTCAGACATCCGACTCTGTGGAGGAGTTTGTCCACAAAGGCCACAAGGATCTGATCCTGATCCCGATCGCGTTTACGTCGGACCACATTGAGACACTATTTGAGTTGGACCAAGAGGTAATCGCCGACTCCGGCTCTCCGGAGACAGTCAAGCGGGCAGACAGTCTCAACGGCAACCCTACCTTCATCAAGGGACTGGCGGACATCGCGAAGGCCCACTTGGACAGCGGCATTGCATGCTCCAAGCAGATGGGGCTGAGGTGTCCGGGGTGCAAGAGCGATAGGTGTCTGGAATCAAAGAAGTTCTTCGCCGGCGAGGCCAGAGTGCCGGCATGATTGACCTGGGGAAGGTCATGGTAATGGCCTCGGACTTTTATACCTATGTATTATATGGCGTGTCATGTCACAGAAGGTCGGGTTGAAAGCGTATCATATGGATTCTTGGGGGCGCGACCTGGGGTCGGGTAGGGAAATGGGGTCAAAAGTGGCTGTGGTCAGGCAGCCGGTCTACGACTATCGAAAGCGTTCCAAAATCTCGATTCTCTTCATTCATGAGGCTGTTGTCTTGTCCCGAATTGTAAAAAGCGTCTTCCGGCGATTGCCTCGGGATACCATGTCAACGGCTTAGGTTGGCCACATGAGTTGTCGATCGCCCGAAGAGCTTGCTGTTCCCGCGGTACTGCCCCTATCTGACAAGAACAGCCTACCGCCAACCTTCTGCGACACATGTCACCAGGTAGCATCCTGGCCGTCTGAAGTAACCGCAGTGATCTTGGAGGTCCAGATCGCGACGCGAACGGCTAGATCCTTGTCGCAGTATTTCCTGAGTTTAACAAGAAGCTAGATCCTGTGCGTCCGGCCTACTGCAGTATGGACAGTTTTGGAAATGAAAAACTTGACATGCGACTTATACGTTCAATGTTTCAATATGTTACGGTCGATGACGAGAGGCTTATCCCATCCGGGGAGGCTTCCGGCACCTCTTCAGATGTGCTGGGATGGGATGAACGGACGAACTGTTTGTGTGGACAAAGTCCGTAAAGTCCGAGGAAGACCAGATGAGCGGCGCGCCATGTGCCGTGTGGATGATGAATCATTGGGTGGGTGGGGGACCGCGTTGTGGACTTCCTCTTTTCGACACAGCTTAGAATTCTTATTAGTGCTCCAGCCTGTCGGGGGCTCTTCGCTGGCGCACAAAAGCACAAGGCCCGCGTGCGTTGGCCTTCCATAGTTCCACAGTGTCGGGGGTGAGTGACAGCTAGCCAAGCGATGGTGTAGGAGAAAGAAGTATGATTGGGGTAGCCGGCAGATTGTTCCTGTGAGATTGCGTGGGGTGGCATTGTGAGCGCCGGGACCGAAATCCGGGGAGGTTTGGAAACGTCATCAATGTGTCCCCAGCAAGACAATGATGAGTGAAGATGTGCCTTGGAGAGAATCTTGGTGCGCAACGCACACAACGTGCGCAACGGCCTCGACGGACCAACAGACAGACCGGCTTGTTCATGTTCTTGTTCCTCAGCAAGGAAAACGGCGGCGGCTTGAAAGTGCATTGACCTGTCCGCCGACTTCTATCTTTGACTTTTGAAACTGTGAAGGCGGAACCCCGCGGCCCCGTTTCCCATGTCGTGGCCGAGCTGCCAGCATAGCAATCGAAATTCCCCACTGCTTATCAGATAAAGTGCTCATCCCAGTACCTGGACAGGTTGCCCTCTTGATTATTTACTTCCGTGCTTCCGTCCAAGGGAAGCTGTTCCTTCTCTTTCTCTGCATCACACTGGCTTGTAGGAGATGGAGGGAATGACGCCGACTATGACTCTGGAGAAAACCTGCACTTTCGAGTAAGCCCTCGGTTCCGTCATCGCGACTGCGCCTGCGCCTGCGCTGCATCCGGCGGATCCCCGACATTAGGCCCTATCAGGAACGACTCCGCCGAAAGAGAATACATCACCACAAGAACTCGTTGGGTCCTTCGCTCGACTCAACCCCAAAATCCGCCGTCGAGTCCTTTGCGCCGCGAGGACGCTCACAGCGCCGACCCAAACGTCCGAATACCACAATCTCGGGAACCCGAGCAGTCAACATGCCCGGCGCGAAGAAGTTCGAATCAGGGGACGACATGTCGAAACGGTCAGAGGACGACATGTATGCCCTCTCCAAAGCACAAGGGGCAAGCATCAAGAAGTCGTTATCACCGGACGAAGCGACCGGTCTGCTGGGTGCCGGCGCCCGCATTTCATACGACACGACAGACTCGGACCCCGGAGATGAATCATCGTCCCAGAACGACAGCTGGGTGGGCGATAAGGAGTACGAGCACCTGCCGTGGTACAGAAAGCCGTCGGTATGTCTTGAATCGAGACTCCTGGGGCTCATCTTGGAACCTATGCTGATTTGTTGGACTTGTCCAGGTCTACTGGCTTATTCCGCCCTACGCGCTCTTCACTCTGGCATTCGGCGGTTCTATAGTTCCGAAGCTCAACCTGTATGTGGATTCCGGTGGGGAACAGCTCGGAGATCATTTTGGCTGACCGCGTAACAGAATCATCGACCTGGTGTGCCAGCGCTACTTTGCTGAGAAGTCCATCGCGGACAAGGACTTCATCCTCACTCCTATCATTTGGGGAGGTGATAACCCGCAGTGCAACATCCCCGAGGTACAGGCAAATGTTGCGACCTTCACCTTGGTGCTCAACGTGATTATCGGGATCTTGAGCGCATACACGGCACCCAAGATCGGCTCTTTATCCGACCGCTATGGCCGCAAGAAGCTGCTGGCTCTTGCCTCTGCCGGAGGTGTTCTGGGCGAAATCGTCACCATCCTCACAGCCAGGTTCCCCGATGTCATCCACTACCGATGGCTTATCCTGGGAGTTGTCTTTGACGGCCTAGCTGGCTCTTTCACCGCCGGGTCTGTGCTCAGTCACTCCTACACCAGCGACTGCACACCACCGTCCAAGCGAGGCGTAGCTATCGGGTATCTGCACTCATGCCTCTTCTCCGGCCTGGCCTTTGGTCCTCTCCTTGCGGGCTACTTTGTGAAGTGGACCGGCTCCTTGCTCTCCATCTTCTACGTCACCCTCGGTTGTCACATCCTGTTCATCATCGCCGTCGGTTTCATCATCCCGGAGTCCGTCTCCAAAAGGCGACAGATGCTCGCCCGCGAGAAGCACCGCATGGACCTCGAGAAGCGCAATCGCAAGACCCGCGAGTGGGCCTCCGCCTATCTCGTCGCCACTGAGGGCTCGAGCAACTGGTTCTGGTCCATCTTGGCGACCCCGAAGCACGCCAACCTTCTCGCCTCGATCCGCTCCGCCAACCCGTTCGAGCCGCTGAAGGTCCTCTCGCCCAAGGGCCCCGAGAACAAGCGTGTGCGCCGCAACCTGATCCTCCTCGCCATCACGGACATGGTCATCCTCGGCGCCGCCATGAGCTCTGGCCAGGTCACTCTGCTGTACAGCGAGTACATCTTTGGTTGGGGCAACTTCGAGACGTCCCGCTTCATCTCGCTCATCTCCCTCGTGCGCGTCATCATTCTCATCGGCGTCTTCCCCATCATCAACTACGTCTTCCGGATCCGTCCCGCACAGCGCCGCCGCCGCGAGTCGGGCTCCATCGTCGAGAGCAACGCGGGCGCCGACGAGTTGGACGTCTGGATCTTGCGGTTCGCGATCCTGAGCGACGTGCTGGGTATCGCGGGGTACATCTTCGTGCGCACGCCGGCGCTGTTCGTGTTGTCTGGTATCATTACCGCCTTTGGAGGGATGGGCAGCGCCACCATCCAGAGTATGGTCTCGAAGCACGTGCCCGCGGAGAGGACGGGGTCGTTGCTGGGAGCCATAGGCCTGCTGCATGCGCTATCGAGGATCATCGCGCCGGTGATCTTCAATGGTCTGTATGCAGCGACGGTCAAGTCGTTTCCGCAGGCTGTGTTTGTGGCTATTACGGCCATGTTCTGTGCTGTTTTCGTGTTGTCGATGCAGGTGCGGCCGCACAGTAAGTTTCACTCCACAGTTGCCCCAGGCTGGAGCTGTTTTTGCGAGGCCTGTATGCTGACTTTCGTGTTCTAGTATTCATGAAGGAGCCTGTTGAGTCTGGGGAGAGCTCTCGTATCCGACCCAGTGTCCGCCGGGAGGACACCTTGACGGAAGACGAGGTCATGCCGATGTAACCCGGGGGCGATTTGTCCTCTGTCAGCGGCATATGGCCGTCACAATCATTTTGTTTCCTTTAGACACATGTTTGCTACATCCATGCTTGTTTCAGAGAATTTGGCAGTGCTTCGGGGTTTTTGGATACACGGATAGTTGTGTCACGTTGGGATAGAGATAGACATGATGATGAGGTGATACCTGGAGTACAGTTTGGATGTTGTATCAATATCTACAGAATTATGAGATGCACAGATACCCAAATTCAACATTGGAAATCATGTAATGAGTGGCGTCGTATCTCGTGTTGCCCGATGAGGAAAATAGACGTGCATTTCCAGTGCGTCTAGTGCACATGCGGTGGGGCCCGACTCTGCCCAGCTGCGGCATGAGCCGAAGCTTTTTAGTGGGTAACGGGCCATGCAGGCAACTTGAGTCGTCTGCATCCAGGAGGGTTTGTCGTCATTGATGCCACATCCAGCCACCTCACCTCAATAACCCCCCCCCCCAGCACGAGAGGGCCCGTTGTTGAATGATGCTCAGGTACCACTGGACAAGACCACTTAGCCCAGTAGTCAAGAAGATTCTCGGAGCCGACAGGATGAGCACAGAATACGGCAAGAAGATCATGTTCGGGCCGTTTGAGGTGACATCTCAGGTGAGTCCACACGAGTCTCATCACAAAGTACACTTCATGTCCCCTCTTCTCAGGATGAGAGAGGAGAGCCCTCAATCACTGCGAAAAAATGAGCCTATCGAAAAAAAAGAGAAGGGGTTTTGTATTTTTTTTGGGGGGGGGTGTTAAAAAAAAAAAAAGGGAAGTAAAAAGACACCTGCTTCAAGCACTCCATTAACAACACATCGCAGGTCTTCCTCACCACCCCACACTCCTTCGCCCTCGTCAACCTCAAGCCCCTCCTTCCAGGCCACGTCCTTGTGTGCCCTTCCAAGCCACACAAGCGACTCACAGACCTCTCCGTCCCGGAAGTCACCGATCTCTTCACCACCGTGCAGCGGGTCCAGAACATGCTCGCACGGCACTACTTCCAACCCTCTTCGTCCACCACCACCACCACCACCACAATCACCTCCTCCTCCACCTCCTCCTCCTCCTCCTTCTCCTCCGCAGCACCACCACCACCACCACCACTACAGGGCTCCTTCAACATCGCCCTCCAGGACGGCCCCGAGGCCGGGCAGACCGTCCCGCACGTGCACGTGCACATCATCCCGCGCATCCGCGACGTCTCCGCCAAGCCCGACGACGGCACCGCCGGCGACGAGCTGTACGTCCAGATGGCCAGCGAGGGCGGGAACGTGGGCGGCGCGCTGTGGGATCGGGAGCTGGGCCGCCGCCGGCCGAGGGCCGGCGGGGCGTTTGACAGGATCGAGGATAGTCAGCGGCAGGCGAGGACGATGGACGAGATGGAGAGGGAGGCCCGGTTATACAGGGGATTGTTGGGGGAGGACGAGGCATAGGTATGGATGGATGGATGGATGGATGGATGG